>JAAIIK010000034.1:3924571-3944641 GCA_014706435.1 Silurus glanis | reverse complement strand
ATTTTTGCATTTTATTAATTTGAACTGAAAGATATTATAGACACTATATGTCCAAAAAGTATTGGGGCAACTGATCTTCTCCAATCTGTTACCCCAAAGACGGAGGCAAAAACAAGCATTTTTATCGCGATGCATCGTTTGTAACGTATTTGCGTCGGTACAAACCGATATATTTATATATAATTATTAGCATTAGTGCTATACAATAATCATTTAGAAAGTGACCAATAATCTGTGACCAATATTTGATATGTAGATCGATTTCTCCTCGTTTCTGGAGGGCGTTCTCTCCCGCTGCTGCTACGTGAATATGACGCATCAACACTACAGAGAACGAGGCGTATCCTGAGAGTCACATAGAATACAGATTAACATGGCAGAGGTAGAGCTGCATCTTCCTGCAGACACAACAGGAAAATAACGTCTGGTTCGAAATCGGATCGCACTGCATCATAATAAGGGTGAATGGTATCGGTATCGGTCGCTGCTTCATATGTATCTTTAATGTACAGTATTGTTGGCTATGCATCGAGATGTGAATCGCATCGACCTCAGTTATGGAGATGCACATCCCTATTGTATACGACATCTTTTCCTGTGACAGCATGAACTTTTCCCAGCCACACAAACTAGCCCTGAACCTGTTCCAGCATGACAAGACCGCTGTGCACATAGATTTTGTGTGCTATAGAGCTTTGACCTCAACTTTCTTAAACATGACACAACCCCAGGCCTCCTCACCTCACCTACATCCATTCCTGACTTTACTAACACTCCTCTGGCTCCACAAGCACACTCCAAAATCTAGTGGAACATCTTCCAAGAAGAATGGAGGATATTATATGAGCAAATGGAGACTAAATGGGGAATGAGATGTTTAAAAAGGAGCAAATACCAATCTTATGGTCAGGTCAGTGTATATAAAATCCATAGTTATTAAATCTAAGTTATCTCCAACTGAGCTGAAATGAATCACTGTAGCTCGGTGTGTAATGAGACGCACCTCTCACTTGTTACACCAATCAAACTTTCTCCATTCACCTCCAAGATCTGGTCTCCAGGCTGCAGGTGTCCTAAATTTTAAAACAGTGAAGACATGAAGTTAATATTGTAATGAGAGACCAAAAAAACAGCATGAAATACTGCACAATCGTCAATTAATCGATCAAATAATGGCATGTAATGTCAAATGATTGCTTTGCTATAGTTTTAGCCATTTAGAATTTTATTTAGAAAATGACCTACACGACATCCACACACACATCATAAAAGTTGGCTAATCCAGGTGTCAAAACAGGACAAACTAAATGTATAGGGCATTGATCAATTCTAGAACCTTCTCTCCAGATGTAGGTCAGGTTCACCTCACTGTTCTTTTTTTTTTTTTTTTTTTTATCTCTTAAGTGAAACCATGTCACAAGTGTTCAACATCAGCTCGCTTATTTTTAGACATGAAAAGGAAAAAAAAAAAAAAGGGCTTCAGGGATTTCCAACGTCTGCAATGTCTGGTTTTTAAGGACATGGCCGGCAAACGTCACACTGTCGTTCGAATTTTGTTTGCGGATGTGTGATGTGTGTAATCGTGCTTGCTCCTGAGAAACAGCAGCGCAAACAAATCTCAGATCAAATAGAAGCCACAACACAAAACCCTCAAACAACTTAACTGTGGTAGATATTTACAGTTCTACAGCATTTGGATCGTGCCTTTATCCGGAGCGATTTACATTTACAGTTATACAGCTGAGAAATTCAGGGTTAAGGTCCTTGCTCAAACCAATGACCTTCTGATCAGAAGTCCAACATTTTATCCCTTGAGCTACCACTTCATCCACATTTCTTAGATTTGCCAATTTCAAATGCTATGTTAGTATTCAGTCAGGGAAAGTTTCTCGTGTTCAGAGTTGAGTTACGCACCTGCTTATTTTTTCAGGTTACTTCGAGTCAAGTCGGCTTTATTGTCATTTCAAACGTATACAGTGCAGTACACAGTGAAACGAAAGAACGTTTTCCCAGGACCAAGGTGCGACAGCGAACAACATAAATTAACAAAAGGGAACGCAAGGAACACAGGAACGCTACACATCACTCTAAACTGACAACACGTGCAAAATTTAGTGCAAAAAGGGGAGGGGCAACATGAGACAAGGAAAAAGCAGTAACACAGCTAAATGGATTGTCCATATACAAATCAAAAATTTATACTGTACACGTAAACATTTGTCTGGATGTAACATTTTGGTGCAACTTAAGTGTGCAAACAGAGGGGTTTTTTTGTTTGTTGTTTTTACTTTTACTTTACTTTTTGTCTGGTTGTCTTCTGCACATCCATTAGTGTTTAATGCTCTGGGTTAATGATAGGAAGGTCGGGGGTTCAAGCCCCCCCCGGTATCGCCAAACGGCCCACTCTTGGTCCTCAGTGCTCCAGGGGCGCTGTATCATAGCTGAACCTGCTTCCTAACATTGCTGGGAAATGCGAGAAAATAATTTCACTGTGCTGTAAAGTGCATGTGACAAGTATAAAGCACCTTCCCCTTTTATTTTTTTTTGGTTTTAATTCCTAATTATCCATAAAAATCAGTCCACGAGATAAATAATGTCTCTGTTTAATGACTTTCCTGCAATAAAATATATAGATTTTAAAGGGACAACTTTAAAGGAAGTTATATTTATGTGCATATTATTGGCCTCAAAATTGTGTTCTGGATTTTTTTATGAAGGCATTTTTAGCATTCAAATATCAGACAGCGACACCTGGATGTAATAATCCTCCTCATCTGAGCTGATATTGCACAAGAACAATATAGTCAAGCTTCTATAGTAATTTCTAGTGTCAAGACCCCTTAAACCGAGACTAAAAACAGAGTGTGTTGAAACTAAGACCAAAGACCAAAACAGCACTCCTTAAATTCATCTAAAAGGTTCATACAAGACTAAAAATAACCATAATAATAAAAAGACATTGTAAAGGTGAATTTTATGTGTAGGAATTTTCCTTTGGTTTCTATGAACAAACAAATATAAACACCAAGCAGCTGAAATGAACATCTTTATCCACTGCATTATTCAGTTACATTCAATTATATTTAGTTTAGTGCTTTTTTCAATGGACTTTGTCCCAAAGCAGTTTTAAAAAAATATATAGATTATGAAGGAAAATGTTTATAAATTAGTCCACATAAGTTTATCCCTAATGAGCGAGTTAATGGTGCCAGTATCAAGGGAAAAGTCCCTAAGATGGTCTGAAGACGCAACCTTGAGAAGAGCCAGGAACCCAGGAACCAACAAGTCTGGACTGGTCTTGAAATACACCCTTAAGTCCACTTAGAGTGTGGTTAAGACAGAGACAAGACCGAGACCTTTAAATAAAATGGTCTCAAGACCAGTCTAAAGATCAAGACCATTCTTAAGTACCACAAAACTACTAATTTCGAATTAGCTACCAGATAACCGTGCCACTTGGGGTGTATAGTTCCCCGAATAGTCACTTAGAACTACTGGTTTTCTCTCAATAAGTTAATATACAGACTATTATGATAATGCTGTGAATAAAAATTGTACAAATAAATAAACTTTTAATAAATATTAGTAACGTGCATGAATAAAATATTTAAGATATTAAAAATAAATATAAATAAAATATATTATGGATAAAATATTCAACAATGTCTGGGAGATTCTTTAAAGGTATATTCCGTTCTAATTTAGATCTGTGAATTAATTTTTGATTGTTTTCCCCCGCGTCGATGTTGTGCTATACTACAAGTAACGTGCGTTACGTAATAATATTACTTTTCTGGAGTAACGAGTAAAGTAGCGCGTTACTTTATAAATTGACACACTAATATCTGAGTTACTTTTTTCAAAAAGTAATGCGAGTTACTTTTCAGTTAAATTATTTTGCATAAAAAAATAAATACCGAATTAAAATGAACGTAGTCACGTAGAATCGTGCGAGCAGCGGGAACAGAAGCTGGTCAGAAGCGGAGATGGCAAACTAGGGATTACATTACTGCGATGGAAGTATTCTTATTATTTTGAAATAGTCGAGGAAAAGGAGAAAGGAATAATGGTTAAGCGTAGATTATGTGTTGGTGAAAAGCTCTTGTCAACTGCAAAAAATACCACCTCAAAAAAAAAAAAAAACATCTGCATGCAAAGCACAGCACTACAGATGTGTGCGTGTGTGTGTGTGTGTGTGTGTGTGTGTGTGTGTGTATAATGTTGAATATATGTAACATTATGCAATGTTGCATATATGTAAATGGAGACAGAAATATAGAAAACTTTTGCCGACTTTCCACCACTGCAGATCTATAGACTGCTCAGAATAAAAGTTTTCCGTGGGAGAGACATGTACGATGCCATCGCAGCGGAGATAGAGAGCAAATTCACAGCTCATTTGCTCTTTGTGGGAAGATAAACTGCCACGGTCACTGATAATAGCGCGAACTTTGTAAAAGCGTTCAGAATGTTTCAAGCTGATGATGAAGCAGAGAATGATGTAGACGAGGACGAGGTCATATTTACGGAATTGCACGAAGTTTTACGAGATGACAGCGAAAGGTATGTTCTCCCTCCACATCACCGGTGTGCAGCCCACACCCTTAACCTTATATACACGAACGATAGTTACATTCCTGACGGCGAAGGCAGATTGAAAAGCAGTGTACAGAAGTGCGACTGGAAAGTGTTCAGCCTTGTGGTCAAAAGTTAGTCGATCATCTTATTGTTCTCTAAGAAGTTATTAAACATTTTAAATGTTTAAGACATGTCTTTTGCACTAATATAACATTTCTTAATGGCAATTATCTATATTACACCTGTTACACCTGTAAGGCGTGAAAGAGATACAAGTAACGCAAAAGTAACGCAAGAGTAATATAACGCATTACTTTCCATAAAAAGTAACTAAGTAACGTAATTAGTTACTTTTTTGGGGAGAAACTCAATATTGTAATGCATTACTTTTAAAAGTAACTTTGCCCAACACTGTTCACGACTACCTGGTGTTGTCGTCGTCACTTCATGGGTGACTATGAAACGGTTTATGAAAAAGATGCCTGATGAATTCGAAAGACAAAAAGTGCAAAAACGCACCATCAGTGGAGGCAAGGCCACCTGGTAAGATTCTCTTCACATACACTCCAAACTCTTCTCCTGTTGCTTCTTTGACACCCCCAATGACTTTAATACCTGCAGAAAGAAGAAAAGGAACTGCAGGGTGAGTAATGACGTGGTAAATAGATCTGTGTTTGATGTTGTGGAATAATAAACAGCTATAACAAATTTTCACAAATTAACACAATCAAAAACATCTCTGTAACTGATGCCATATCGGCTGTAAATTCTGCTCTTTGTAGTTCTGTGGTGCATGATGAGACAGGTTAGTGGAGAAGGTGGTAGCTGAGGAGAGTTCAAATCACAGCCACACCAAGCTGCCATTGCTGGGCCCCTGAGCAAGGCCCCTAAGCCCATAGCTGCTCAGTTGTATGAATGAGACAAATAAAAATCGCTCTGAATAAGGGCATCTGCCAAATGGCATAAATGGACTCCGATTTTCAGAATCCCAAAACTTATGCCTGCTGAAGACTGTTTTTAACGTTTAGATTCAAGATTTAAGAGTTTGTGATTCCTCTAAATAGCCTATGACCAAAAAAATTACAAGTGTGCAAAGTTATGAAATGCAAGAAAAAAAGTGTGTAGAGTTAAAAACAACATCATAGAAAGGCATGTGCATTGTGGTATTGTCATTGTTCAGGGGTGTATGTTTGTGTGCAAAATATGGAAAGGTAATCTGAAGTAGATTGGGTCCACGTTTTGAGAAATTCAGTTTCCGAAGTTCACACACTGGTTCTGAGGTAGAGATTAGGACATTCGAGTTCGCAAAACGTGTTCCCACAAACTTCACTGAAATAAGCATATATTAGCATAGCCTAATTCTAATGCGTAACCCGTTACCTAAAACTGTAACTGCAAATGTATTTATTCAAACATTCAAGGGCTAAATCAATCAATGCTCTTTTCCATGTTGTTCTGTGGTGCATGATGGGACAGGTTAGTTCAAACCATCACAAAAATCCAATTCCCAGAAGCCCACTAATCATCCCTGCTTAAGTCTTTCTTGGGAGTTTACACATGAGTTCAGAAGAAGGCATTACAGCATAGTTTACGTTCAATTAGCAAGATGTAGAGTAAGTTCAAACAAGCTAACACAAATAGAAACATCTCCAGAATAATTATACTGTATATCACAATATACAAAAGGTTTTTATTATTGAGGGAAAACAAAATCCAAAACTACATGACCCTGTGTGAAAAAGTGTTTGCCCCCTAAACCTAATAACTGCTTGGGCCACCCTTAGCAGCAACAACTCCAATCAAGCGTTTGCGATAACTTGCATTGAGTTTGTGGAGGAATTTCGGTGCATCATCTATGCAGAATTGTTGTAAATTAACCACATTGGAGGGTTTTTCCAGCATGAATCGCATTTTTAAGGTCGTGCCACAGCATCTCAATAGGATTCAGGTCAGGACTTTGACTAGGCCACTCCAAAGTCTTCATTTTGTTTTTCTTGAGCCCTTCAGAGGTGGACCTGCTGGTGTGTTTTGGATCATTGTCCTGCTGCAGAACCCAAGTTCGCTTCAGCTTGAGATCACGAACAGATGGCCGGACATTCTCCTTCAGGATTTTTTGTTAAACAGCAGAATTCATGGTTCCATTTATCACAGCAAGTCCTGAAGCAGTAGAACAGCCCCAGACCATCACACTACCACCACCATATTTTACTGTTGGTATGATGTTCTTTTTCTGAAATGCGGTGTTACTTTTACGCCAGACGTAATGGGACACGCACCTTCCAAAAAGTTCAACTTTTGTCTCGTCAGTCCACAGAGTATTTTCTCAAAAGTCTTGGGGATCATCAAGATGTTTTCTGGCAAAACTGAGACGAGCCTTTATGTTCTTTTTGCTCAGCAGCGGTTTTCGTTTTGGAACTCTGCCATGCAGACCATTTTTGCCCAGTTTCTTTTTTATAGTGGAGTCATGAACACTGACCTTAACTGAGGCAAGTGACGCAAGTTTTTTGTGACCTCTTGGATGAGTCGTCGCTGTGCTCTTGGGGTAATTTTGGTCGGTTGGCCACTCCTGGGAAGGTTCTCCACTGTCCCATGTTTTTGCCATTTGTGAATAATGGCTCTCACTGTGGTTCGCTGGAGTCCCAAAGCTTTAGAAACGGCTTTATAAACTTTTTCACACTGATGGATCTCAATTACTTTCTTCCTCATTTGTTTCTGAATTTCTTTGGATCTCAGCATGATGTATAGCTTTTGAGGATCTTTTGGCCTACTTTATTTTGTCAGGCAGGTCCTATTTAAGAGCTTTCTTGATTGTGAACAGGTGTGGCAGTAATCAGGCCTGGGTGTGGAGAGAGAAATTTAACTCAGGTGTGATAAACCACAGTTTTAACAGGGGGGCAAACACTTTTTCACACAGGGTCATATAGTTTTGGATTTTTGTTTTCCCTCAATAATAAAAACCTTCATTTAAAAAAACTGCATGGTGTGTTCACTTGTGTTCTCTTTTACTGATATTTAAATTAGTTTGATGATCTGAAACGTTAAAGTGTGACAAACATGCAAATAAAATAGGCATTAGACCTGTTTTATAAGAGGTTTGTCCCACCACCACCTCCAGGTACCATTTTCTCTCGAGAGTTTATCTTTTGGCATTGTCGTGCGTTTAAAAATCACCATCGGTGAAGCTTTTCTCCCGATGCCGTGCAGCTCAGAACACAGGTGAAGTGTTTTTTCATGCCCGGTTGTTTTCAGCGTGACGAATGATTCACATTTCCTGTTGACAGTCCGAGTGAGAGGCAGGTCAAACTTCAGAGGAACATCATCCATATTTATGATGTGGTGCGGCCCGATTCAGTGGGAGCGCGTCTGATTTAATATAAAGAGTTTCATTGGTTCACCTGAACCCGTTCGGCAATTTCATTGGTCTAATGTTATAGGGCTCAGTTTTTTTTCTTGAAGCTTGTGAAACCGGGAAAAACCCAGGAAAAATCCATACATTAGCCGCTTCATTGTTTCATTGGCCCCATACATTAGCCGCTTCATGTAGCCGAGGGGTTCAAAGCGTGGGAAAAAAAGTAGCGGCTTATAGTCCGGAAAATACGGTAATTCAATGCATAATTTACTTCTTTAACCAACGTCGTTAGTTAGCCCTGTTGGTTTTGATGCATCTGCTCTCTTCCGTGTCGTTTTATTTTCTGTGGTGCATGATGGGACAGGTTAGTTCCAAATGTGTCCTCTGTTATATATGTTTTATTTTCATACATAGGTCAGGAAATGTAGACTACAGTGAACACAATAGGGTAAGTCTGGTGTACGCAATTTGAGGTTCAGGCTTACCTTCATCAGAATCAGCATCATCATCATCATCATCACAATCGTCACCCCAAGGTCAAATTTTAAATGTGAGATTAAACTTCAGACATACTGTAATATATGTAGAATTTTTATAGAAATCTCTCATTCCTGTGACTTATGTTCCTCACACCGGTGCCTGATTTCCATTTTTTTAACATGATGAAAAAAGCAAACACACACACACACACACACACACACACACACACACACACACACCGTGTAAAAGCTCTAAAAGCTTTCTCTCTGAGACTGTGTTAGATGTCGTATAATGCATTCCGCTGTGTAAGTGCATCACTGTGTGTGATTGCGGTGGGTTTAATACACAGCGATGAGTGTGCGCTGTAAGCAGAACAGTGTTAAGGAGCTTACTGCTGGCTCATGGAGCTCACTATAAAATCTGTGTGTGTGTGTGTGTGTGTGTGTAGAGAGAGAGCTTGAGAGTCAAAATAACTACAGTGTATGATATTCTAGAGCCTCATATGCACAGTAATTTGGATGAAATACAGTAAAAACAGTTCTTGGTATCTACGGTATCTATAGCAAAAGGTTTGTGGACACCTGATCATACATGGTTGTTGACATCCAAATTCCAGATTCATTCCCTGGTTACTGTAATAATAAGCTCCACGCTTCTAGAATGGCTAGATTTTGGCGCATGATTGTTGTGATCTGGCCTGTTTGAGGATTTGGTTGGTGTTTAAGTTCATACCTTTGACCTTGTACTGTATTTACTTATAATACTAATACACATAAATGTATTAGTAACTCTATACTATATAGCGCATTCAATCAGTCACAACAGCTTAAAAAAAAAAAGCAGTGCATTAAATTAGTGGCAATAGTCGATTTTCTTCAGGTTGTTTTTGGTAGTGTATGTTTATGTTTAGAGTTTCTATCCAATCAGATTTCAGCCATCACGTGTTCACAGGGTTATTAGGCCTTTTAGCAGGTGCGCAATAACATCATCATTTCCACGTCCTTTAATTGGTGCACGGTCATGTTGAAACACATTCCAGCTTGTACGTTCCAGTGAAGGGGAATAGTAACACTACAGCATATGATGACATTATATCACCCTTCTTCTTCTTCTCCCATTAGGGGGCGCCACAGCGGATCATCCGTCTCCATAAGACCCCCTGTCCTCTACATCTGCCTCTTTCAACCCGACTACCTGCATGTCCTCCTTCACCACATCCATAAACCTCCTCCTTGGTCTTCCTCTTTTCCTCCTTCCTGGCGGCTCCATCCTCAGCATTCTCCTACTGATATACCCCATGTCCCTCCTCTGAACATGTCCAAACCATCTTAATCTCGCCTCCCTTGCTTTGTCTCCAAAACATCCTGCATGCGCTGTCCCTCTAATAAACTTGTTTCTAATCCTGTCCATCCTCGTCTCTCCCAACGAAAACCTCAACATCTTCAGCTCTGTGATGGTGTATATTCAACCAATGTAGTTGTGTAACACGAGAACGTCCACATACTTTTGGCCTTATACTGTATAAATGACTAATACTTATGCCTTATACTATGAATTACTAATATACTGTACAGAAATTTATTAGTAACTCTATACTATATGGTGTACTCAAAGAGTGTAAATGTAGCACCAATATATAATATACAGGAAACATATTGGACTTTGTGAAAAAACATTTTCTTTCCGTTTTTTTTTTTTTTTTTTTTCTGTCATGAAATGTACAAACTACAAACGACTGAATTGCTAACGTGGAAAGTTACCTCGAAGATTAAACCGGTTGATATAATCATTACATTAATCACATTGTGGGGGTGAATGAATAAAGGATGAAAGGACTGAAGACATTTGTCAAAGGATGCAGAAATAATTAGAACAGTTACAAAGATCCTTCCTGAAGAAGATTAAATATTAAAAGGTAAAACACACAAACACACATTTATTTACACATCTGTATTACTCAAATGGGGTGTTACTAACGTAAACTATTCTATAAAGTTTTTCCATTTGTTTCATTTTATTTTATCCATTTAATTTGTGCCAATTTGAACAATGACTAGAATAGAATTAAAAAAGTTGATTGCGTTAACTGGATTTATTCTATTTTATTTGCATTTTTTATTTATTTTAATTAACATAGTTTTAAAAATGTAAACTGTTGATGTTCACAAATTTTAATATTAATAAACTGCATTAATTAAAACTGCCAAACAATAATGTTATATATTTATTGTTACATATGTTACATATATATATATATAAATACTAGCTGAAAGTACCCGTGCTTCGCTACGGAAGGCAGAACGCTAAGCAATATGGCAATAAGCAGTAAGCACTGAGCAGGACTGGATGATCAGAGATCAGAACGTAACGTCAACAAATAACGTACTACCCCTTTGTAGTACCGATACAGGGCAAACTACTTTGAAAATAATTTTTATCGTGCATCTAACATCTAATAAGAAACAATGTACTAAGTTTCATTAGGAGCCGTAATGTTATTTCGAAGAATTTACAATGCGTGAGAAATTCGCGTTTTTCGCGAGTTAGCCGCGATCCAGGGCGAATTTTTCAAAACCCTTTCTTAGTGAGCACCTAAGACCCAAGAGGAAGGTATGTTCCAAATTTCATTGCAATCCGTTCAGTGGTTTTTGAGATTTCGTGATGAGTGAGTGAGTCAGTCAGCGGTATTTGAGCTTTATATATATAGATAAATAATATATATATACACACACACACACACACACACACACACACACAGATATATTTCACATGAATAGAAAGCATGCTAATATCTGTTTTCCCAAATATTCTTACCTAATCCATTCTCACAGTCTGAAAACTGCATCAGATGCACAGCTCGATCTACTCCATACGGCCCCATCAGCGTCCTGCAATGAGAAGAAAAAAGTGGAGAAACTTTTACTCGGTATATTGCGAAACATTCTTTACTTATATAAAGTAAATGTAAAATAAATCTCCAACCAATGTCCAATATCCTTCCCTGTGAACTGAAGGTTAACAGACACAAGGAACATACTCACCAGATACCCACAGAAACCACAAGAGAAATGTGTGTGTGTGTGTGTGTGTGTGTGTGTGTGTGTGTGTGTGTGGGTATGTGATGCACTGTACTTCCCATCCTGTTCCCAGTTCCTGCATCAGCCCTAGTGTTTCCTGGGTTGCAACCCATGACAGAAGTGTGCATGAATTTCATTTGCCATGCCTTGTCACAATTTCATCCACTCAAAGTCCACAGTTCGGGTAACTGATAAACAGACAAAGAATCCATCCAGTAACGTCATCACAAAATAAACCAGTCACTGATCCAAGAAATGATTTCCACAATGTGCTGCCAAGTGAGTCTTAAAACTGAATATTGTAATGATATTGTTAACCATGTTACACTCTGATATCCTTCTTCTAATGTGCACAAGTACAAGTGTGTTCCTACCAGTGGCAGGCCATCAGGGTCAGCCAGGTCTCCTCTGCTGCCCTAAACTCTATCAGAATCGCTGACTTGTGTTTGAATCTATTTTTTCCATGAATATGTATTAAATTATTCCCAGAAGACTTTTCTCCTGCTTCAAGTAGTGTATGTTCACGTTAAAGTCTCTATTCAATCTTATCTGAATATAAGTATCAAAGTACATGATAATAAAACTGCTGCTTTAACCAATCACATTTCGAGTTGGCGACACTCTGGTCATCTAGCAGGCGTACAATAACAACAGTATTTTCATGTCCTTTGATTGGATGGTCAGAGAGCACACTAGTGTGTGTGTTTTACAGTTAGTAGCGTTAGACACTAACCAGGAAGTGGCTAACAAATAATGCTAGTGCGATGAATTCTATAACGTTTTGATGAATGCACAAAGCAAATCGTATTTCCAGTATTGAGTCACAGTGACACTGCGCTAACTCTAGTTTCTTTTTTATACCCCTGGCATCGTTGTGTATGTTTTCAAGTTTAATTCTTCTTCATCTGCTTTCGGCTTCTCTCGGCTTTCAAGTTTAATTAGAATAATTAAAAAAATGCACTCAAAATGCGAGGCGAAGACCAAACAAACTTGTGATCCGCCACTTAATACGTTCCTGAGGGAACTCAGATTTTAACTATGTTCCACACGTGTACCAAAAAAATTAATAAATAAATTAGAGGAGTCAATGTGCAGCTTGTGTAGCAGTATACATTTACTGTCCTCTGAAAATATCTCAACATACAGCCATTAATGTCTATAATAACTGGCAACAGAAGTGAGTCCACCCTCAGTGATAACAGTCAAGTCAAGTTTATTTCTATGCCACTTTTCACAATGGACATTGTCTCAAAGCAGCTTTACAGAATTTAAGAATTAAGGTGAACGATGTGTATTTATTTCCCTGATGAGCAGCCCGGGGCGACTGTGGCAAGGAAAAAACTCCCTTAGAATATGAGGAAGAAGCCTTGAGAGGAACCAGACTCAAAAGGGAACCCATCCTCACGTAGGTGATATCAAAAGTGTGATCTTAAAAACTATACAGAACACTGCAGAGTGAGAACTAACATGAGCACTGGAATGTGTGTGATTATGAGTAATGTCCTTTCTACAGTCTTATACAGTCAGTTGACGTTATGGAACCAGGAGCTACAGAGCAACTCATAAAATAGCTCAACATTTGAGATCATCTTAGATCCAACACCAGCTTCTCCTTGCCAGAGCTTTTAAACACTCAAAGAAGTCCAATGTCCAAACTCCACATGAGGTGAAATCCAAATGGTGTACATCAGTGCTCAGACCGTACGCCACACACTGCAACAAGTCGGTTTGCAGCCCGTCGTCCAAGAAGGAGCCTCTTCTGAAGATACTCACAAGAAACCCCTCAAACAGTTTTCTGAAGAACAACCTGTCCAAGAGCATGAATTACTGGAACCATGTTCTGTCTTCTGATGAGACTAAAAACACCTTGTTTGGCTCAGATGGTGTTCAGCATGTGTGGTGACGTCCTGGTGAGGAAAACCAAGAAAATTGTGTCTTGCCTCCAGTCAAGCATGGTGGTGGCAGTACCGTGGTCTGGGGATGCATGAGTTCTGCTGGTACTGGGGAGTCATTGAAAAAACATGGATTCCAACATGTATGTAACATTCTGAAGCAGAACATGACGCCCTCCCTTCAGAAACTGGGCCGAACTGCAGTTTTCCAACAGAATAACGACCCCAAACACACCACCAAGATGACCACTGCCTTGCTGAGGAAGCTGAGGGTGAAGGTGATGGAGTGGCCAAGTATGTCTCCAGACCTAACCCTTATTGAGCACCTGTGGGGATCCTCAAGCGGAAGGTGCTGAAGCGCCATGTGTTTAACATCCAGCAGCTCCGTGATGTCATTATGGAGGAGTGGAAGAGGATCCCAGCAACAACCTGTGCAGCTCTGGTGAATTCCATGTGCAGGAGGATTAAGGCAGTGCTGGACAATGTTGGGCAATGTTACTTTTAAAAGTAATGCATTACAATATTGAGTTACTCCCCAAAAAAGTAACTAATTACGTTACTTAGTTACTTTTTATGGAAAGTAATGCGTTATATTACTTTTGCGTTGCTTGTATCTCTTTCACGCCTTACAGGTGTAACAGGTGTAATATAGATAATTGCCATTAAGAAATAAGTTATATTAGGGCAAAACACCTGTCTTAAACATTTAAAATGTTTAATAACTTCTTAGAGAACAATAAGATGATCGACTAACTTTTGACCACAAGGCTGAAAACTTTCCAGTCGCACTTCTGTACACTGCTTTTCAATCTGCCTTCGCCGTCAGGAACGTAACTATCGTTCGTGTATATAAGGTTAAGGGTGTGGGCTGCACACCAGTGATGTGGAGGGAGAACATACCTTTCGCTGTCATCACGTAAAACTTCGTGCAATTCCGTAAATATGACCTCGTCCTCGTCTACATCATTCTCTGCTTCATCATCAGCTTGAAACATTCTGAACGCTTTTACAAAGTTCACGCTATTATCAGTGACCGTGGCAGTTTATCTTCCCACAAAAAGCAAATGAGCTGTGAATTTGCTCTCTATCTCCGCTGAGATGGCATCGTACATGTGTCTCCCACGGAAAACTTTTATTCTGAGCAGTCTAGAGATCTGCAGTGGTGGAAAGTCGGCAAAAGTTTTCTATATTTCTGTCTCCATTTACATATATGCAACATTGCATAATGTTACATATATTCAACATTACACACACACACACACACACACACATCTGTAGTGCTGTGCTTTGCATGCAGATGTTTTTTTTTTTTTTTTGAAGTGGTATTTTTTGCAGTTGACAAGAGCTTTTCACCAACACATAATCTACACTTAACCATTATTCCTTTCTCCTTTTCCTCGACTATTTCAAAATAATAAGAACACTTCCATCACAGTAATGTAATCCCTGGTTTGCCATCTCCGCTTCTGACCAGCTTCTGTTCCCGCTGCTCGCACGTATGAGTGCGCGATTCTACGTGACTACGTTCATTTTAATTCGGTATTTATTTTTTTATGCAAAATAATTTAACTGAAAAGTAACTCGCATTACTTTTTGAAAAAAGTAACTCAGATATTAGTGTGTAAATTTATAAAGTAACGCGCTACTTTACTCGTTACTCCAGAAAAGTAATATTATTACGTAACGCACGTTACTTGTAACGCGTTACCCCCAACACTGGTGCTGGATAACGATGGTGCTCACACAAAATATTCACACTTTGGACACAGTTTTGACATGTTCACTTAGGGTGCACTTACTTTTGCCATTTATAATGCCCTGCTGGCTTTCTGATAATATAATTAAATATAATTCAATTATTAAATTCACAAAAAATTAATATTACAGCACAGTATATACAAATAAAGCAAATACAGAAATAAAAGCTGTGGTTATGTTAAAGTTTTCTGAGATTATAATTACATTATATGATTAATATATAAATATAATTATTTTATTTAAAAAAAAAAGCCTCTAATGTAAATATATTATGACGCTGACCAATACCAGCATTGTGAACTTTGCTCTGCGCACAATTTGCGCAGAGCAAATAAACACTCATCT
This sequence comes from Silurus glanis, assembly GCA_014706435.1. Taxonomy (NCBI): domain Eukaryota; kingdom Metazoa; phylum Chordata; class Actinopteri; order Siluriformes; family Siluridae; genus Silurus; species Silurus glanis. The sequence continues at coordinate 3,929,162 of JAAIIK010000034.1, read as the reverse complement.
GCACTTGACTTACAACAACAACGACATACATGTACAACCCACATGCTTCATACCGATTTAAAAAATGACCCCTTATGATAAACAAACAAAAACGCAATTTGGATTGATCGTGTTTTTTATTAAACGCGAATTGAGTTTTGCGGTCGTTTCGCGCACGTTTAGCGCATTGCTGATTCTCTGAGCGTCGCCGCCGACAAACGAGAGCTGAAGCGATGAGTAGTTTTTCGAGAAACACGTTTTTTCGAGCAAAAGTCAAACGTGCACAGTTTTTGGAGTTGAATTCGGTATATTACACGTGTGCAAATCAATTCCAGCATCTTTACACTGTTTAAAGCGCGTTTTCGTTAACATATTATTTTGCCTGAAATCCGTGTTCACTACAAACGCATGGCTCTTATAATAAACTCAAACCCCAACCAAGAAAAACATTTTATTTACCTGCTGATAATGACAGCTCCTTTAAGCATGACGGAAAACGTGGGCATCTTGGATGAATGAGTGTGTGTCCTGTGTGCAAAGCTCCTCTCCAACATGCTCCAGCCCTTCTAATCCCCTCCACACACACACATACATCATCATCATCATCACCACCACGACCAGCATCCTGAACATCACCAATTTCCAGCCCAGATGAACATCCACCTCATGTTGAGAAATTCTTAGCATTTTTATGAATGACAATCATTTTGGACTACAATAGAGTAAGAATATTAACCACAAAATAATCCTTTCTTCTGACACGTAACTCAAACAGTCACTCTTCACAACCATGGTGAGCAGAAAAGCATCTCAATGTACAACAGATCGAGTCGTAGGGTGTCGGGATTCTTGTTCTGTCTCAGCAACGGATTCCTGATTTTTCTTTTCCTCAAACTTCTTAATATATATTAGTATATAAAGTGGCAAAAGTTTGGACATGCCTTCACCTTCAGAGGTTTTTATTTATTTATATATATTATCTTAAACATCATATATACTGAAGACATCCGAACTATGAAAGAACACGTAAGGAATTATGTAGTAAAGCGTTACACAACGCAGAATATGGTTTTTATTTTAGATCGTCCAAAGTAACTACATTTAGCGTTCGACAGCTTTAACGCTAGACTGAGGAGTGAAGGAAAAGCAGCCAACAAGCACTCAACACCTCCTCAAGATTGTTGAAAATCCTTTCCAAGTGACTACCTCTTGAGTCTGACTGATAAAATGGCAAAGGTGTGCAAAGCAAAAGATGGCTACTTTGAAGAATCCAAAATATAAAACACATTCTGGGGTTTTTTAACACATTTTTGTTTAATACATAATTCTATGTGTGTTCTTTTATAGTTTCAATGTCTTCAGTATTAATGTACAATGCTGAAAATAATAAAAACACAGAAGGAGAAGATGTGTCCTAAACTTTTACTTGTTAATATTTTAAATTATAGAGGACAAGAAATACATAAATTTTCTCACATGTATGTTTGTTTTTTCTCCCCAGAATCATCATAACAGAATCCTTTTCATTTATAATAAAACACCCAGGATGCTCGGTGTCATTTGGAGATTCAAGATTTGGACACAAGCCGGAAACCTCAAACCCTCCCCAATTGAGTAAAACCTATTTAATCTCCGGTTTGCTTGTTTCAACTGTGCCTGTCTGTCTATCTGTGTCTCTGTCTGCCTTCGCACCAGTCATTATCTTTAACATCCACTTGTCCAAGACTTTTCCACTAACAATCAAATATTCACTCCAGCTATTTATTTACATGTTATGGCTTCATACTGCACAGAGACCCGTCATGGTATTTATATAGCAGGATGGAGACAAATCCACGTGTCCACTGATCAACATTGCATAATGTTACCAAATGACAGAAGGTGTTCAAAGAGATTACCGTCATTCGGCCTCTGCACAAGAAACATCGAGCATCTCCACTAAGGCAGCGTGACTCATTCACTGAAACACTAATGCACCAACAAGATGAAATGAATCCTCCTTACTTCTTTATTTGGTGACTTCAAAAATCCCTGACTCAGCTCCAGTACCTCACTTTCCAAATCTTTTGAATGATATTGACTCTGATGTTAAAATAGAGAAGATTGGGACACTGTGTAAAATGTAAATAAAACCAGAATGCAATGATGTGCAAATCTCATAAATTTATATTCTTTTCACAATAAAACAAAAAACATATCCGATGTTCAAACTGAGAATATATACCATTTTAAAATAAGGTCATTTTGAATTTGATGGCTGCAACACGCCTCACAAAAGTTGGGACAGGGCCATGTTTACCACTGTATAGCATCATGTCTTCTGTCCGTATACATCTGGGAACTGAGGAGAGCAGTTGCTGAAGTTTTGGGAGAGGAATGTTGTCCCATATGTGTCTGATACAGGATTCTAACTGCTCAAAAGTTCTGGGTGTTCTTTGTTGTATTTTTTGTTTCATGAAATGTTTTCAAATGGTGAAAGGTCTAGACTGCAGGCAGGCCAGTAAAGCACCCGGACTCTTCTACTACGAATTCAAGCTATTATAATAGATACAGTATGCAGTTAGCATGGTCTTGCTCTTATATGCATATATATACATATATTCCCTGAAAAAGACGTTTTCTGGAGGGAAGCATTTGTTGCTCTAAAACCTGTATATACCGTTCAGCGTTGATGGAGCCTTTCCAGATGTGCAAGCTGCCCATTCCAGAGGCACTAATGCACTCCCATACCATCAGAGATGCGACTTTTTAACATGCAGATAACAAGTCAGATGGTCCCTCTCCTCTTTAGTCCGCAGGATGTGGTGTCCATGGTTTCAAAGAAGAAAATAACATTTTGATTTGTCTGACCACAGAATAGTTTTCAACTTTGCCTCAGTACATTTTAAATGAACTTTGGCCCAGAGAAGATGGCGGCGTTTCTGGATCATGTTCACGCATGCCTTCTTCTGTGCATGATAGAGATTCATCCTGCATTTGTGGATCACATGACAAACAGTGATTTCTGGAGGTGTTCATGAGCCCATGCAGTGATTTCCATTAAAGAATCATGACTGTTTTAAATGCAGTGCCGCCCGAGGACCCGAAGTTCACCGCCATCCGATATCGATTTTCGCCCCTTGTCCCTAGTTCACAGAGAGATACGCTATTTATACCCAATCATCTTACTGACCTGCTGTCAATTACCCTCATTAGTTGCAAAATGTTTCTCCAAAATCAGTTTTTATTTTAATAACACTTACTTTATTCAGACTTTTGTTGCCAGTCCCAAATTATTTTGGAGTCGTGTTGCAGGCGTTAAATTCAAAATTAAAATTTCCTCTGTTTCTATGTTTCATTGTGAATAAAATGTGGGTTTATCAAATTTGCAAATCATTGCATTCTGTTTTTATTTTACACAGTGTCCTGACGTTTTTGGAATTGGGGTTGTATTACCATCAACATATTGTAATAGCCCTGTTTGTCTTTACTATTCTAGCACCCGGAGTTTTACTTTGACGCTGTCACTTTCTCATTACTGATGATTTATGAAAGTATATTTAGAGTTACAGTTCACAGAAAAACTGGCCACATGTGTGTATGTGTCATACAGAAGCTTTGGGGCTTTAGCCTCTATGTGATTATGTCTATATAAACACGTCCAATCACACACACACACACACACACACACACACACATGATTTTTCTTCCTCCCACCATGGCAACTACGCAGTGCATCTGAACTTTAATCACTGAATCGGCCCAGCGGATGGTTATGAGATTATAGGATTAAAATCCTGTCTGTTTAGAGCATGTTTTGTTCTCGCTCTCATTCCCTCTTTCATCATTCAACCTGTTATCTCTCAACCCGAACGAACACGTGCCAATGAGTGTATGATGGATGCAATTAAAGGGGAAATATCTGTAACTGAATCCCAGCTTACACTTCTGGTCAGAAATTCTCCAAAATACCAGAAAGAGCTTTTCTGCTACTTGTGGCTTATCTATTGAACATAGAGTAAACAGGACCATGTTAAAAAAAGTTCCCGTCTAGGTCATATATGAATAACTTCTATACGTGGACCATGTTTCCATACCTCCGAAATGCACTTTTGACCTTCCAGATGCTTCAGAACAGGACATATACCCGGTTTAAATTAACTAAATTCGATGCTTTGATATAGAGAGGCTGCTGAGTTCTGCCCTCTACAGGCTGGTCGCGGAAGTGCACATCTATTTCACAACGCTCCCAGAAGGCCTTGAGTGATGTGCTGGGAATGTTTAGTATCTGAGTATCTTTTATTATTTGAGGTCGAAGGAAAAGGAGAGAAAAGTCAAAACCTTTTCCATTCACTTTAAATACTTGCTGTTGTAATAATATTAATAATGAAGGAAGTTGTGCTGTGGATTCTTTAGCGTTTTATGTCCAGCTTCAAGAACTTCTCTTGAAAGGAGAAACTCCTGACAATTCCACATATCGAGGAAGTGAATGAATGATGGATGGAAGGAATGAAGACATTTGTTAAAGTCTGCTGAAATGAGAACAGTTAAGCAGATCATATATTTAGAAAATAAATATTAAATGTAAAACACACACACACACACACACACACACACACACACACACACACAC
>JAAIIK010000034.1:3863324-3873814 GCA_014706435.1 Silurus glanis | reverse complement strand
TTAGTAATTTTTTTTAAGTTAAATAATTATATTTTATGCATTTAAATTAGATGTATAATAAAGTAAAAAAAAAAAAAAAAAAAAAACAATAGAAGAATGTGTTTGATTATGGTATGTCTTTGGTTTCTCATGTGGCCTTTCTCCCACAGTTGGTTTTGGGTCCCAGCGGTGTGTTACAAGGCATCAGACCCGGAAAGTGCTACGTGGAGATGTCCACCGTCGATCCTGAGACCATTACGGAGCTCTCGCAGGTATGTTATGTGTCATAAAGATCTTGCATGTTTATGCTTAGATCCCCACACACACACACACCACACACACACACACACACACACACACACAGAGGAAGGAGAACTGAAGAAACACCCTGATTGTGAAAGGGGGGGGGGTGAACATGTTGATATTAAGAGGAAATGGGGGAACTGTGCAGTGAGAGGTTACTGTAGGTCGTTTTATCGTTTGGGTGTTGGGATTTCCAGTGACACAAATATCAAATCTGGATATGAATTTATTCGTAATAAGCAAACCAGAAATCACTGTGGTGATTGAGGAACCTTGAGAGGAACCAATCTCCAAAGGTATCCTTTCATTATGAACCATTATGAATCTTCTGTAACTGTGTATTATTTAGTCAGTTGTGTAGCAAGAAGCATTCATGACAGTTTTAACCTGATCCGAGATTTAAAGACAAAGCTGTACGTGTTGTTGTTGTTGTTGTTGTTGTTATTATTAGTTATTATTATTATTATTAATTATTAGATACAGTTTGTTATAAAAAAAAGATTTTTGGATGTTTTTTAAGGTGATCACGTCCAGAGGAGGCCGCTTCCTGGAAGCTCCGGTTTCAGGCAGTCAGCAGCTTTCTAACGACGGTATGTTGGTGATCGTGGCAGCTGGAGATCGGACCGTTTACGAGGACTGCAGCAGCTGCTTCCAGGCTATGGGCAAAACTTCGTTCTTTTTAGGTGGTTAACGCCTTACAGTTCTCAGAAAGTTGCATATATATCATATATGAGCATGAATATTAAAAGACCTGATTTTGGGAATGTTGGGAATTCCCTATTGTAAACTCGATAGCGAAGTCAGATCGCAATTTTTCCAATAACTGATTAATCAACAGAGTTTTTAAAATGGGTACTGGATAAAAAATAAACATTTTGCATCACTCCATGCAAAATAGTACTGAACTTTATTACAAAAATAATATATACTGCATCATGAAAATGTGCTAAATAAATATATTAATTATAATATATTTCAAATTAAGACGCCTTCAAACAAAACAGTTGCACCTAAAATAAAAAAAGATGCAACAATTCACCTCCAGAGGCTGCTCTCATACTGTATAATGACCGTCCCAGCAACCTGGAAAAATGATCCGTATGGGCTTTTTTTTTTTTTTTTAATCAGATGTGTAGGATAAATAACACTTTTTGAAGTAGTGACTTTATTGAACTGTCCTTTTTTGTTGATTGACTGTAGTTTAGTAAAGGATGGTGTGTGTGTGTGTGTGTAGGAGAAGCAGGCAACGCGGCGAGGATGATGCTGATCCTCAACATGGTGCAGGGCAGTTTCATGGCCACCATCGCCGAAGGGCTGACGCTTGCTCAGGCCACTGGCCAATCACAGCAGACCTTCCTGGACATTCTGTGTCAGGGGCAGATGGCCAGCACGTTTGTGGACCAGAAATGCCAAAGTGAGCAATCTTTACTTTCATTCATATCTTTTTATGATGTTACATTTCAGGAACGTCTAGTCTCTGACCTACGATGTGTTGTGATGACTCCATCATAACTTACAAATAGCGCAGTGCAGCGACATTTTTTTTTATAATTTACAGAACAGTACATCATTTAGCAAAACGGAGCGATTTACACTACCGCACTGGATAAACTGTACAGTGTATGTGTGTAGCGGCGAGGGCGTGGACGAGCGCCGGTTTGCGAGTGGGGGGCGGGGCATACGCTGCTACGTTTGCTTGCCACCCAAAATGTAAATTATTTTTGCAATTTTGTCATGTATGGAAGGAAATTCCGAGCGATTTTCAAAATGGCAAATTGTCTTTGCACGCGGCTTTACGGATATTATACACGTAGACCACTAGGGGGCGGCATGTGACTAAAAATAAATGAAAGTCTGCCCATCAGAAAAACACCTTCGCTTTCGCACAAATTCGTTCCGAGACTCGCGGCTAGAGTCGAAATAAACCCTCAGCGTCACGCAGCCGCAAATCACATCGCACACGTTTTTAATGTTAATAATTACAGTAGGGTTTCCGGTGATTCGTAACATTTCACTAAGCGCAGATTATATTTCTGTGCAGTCTTTTTATTTATTGTGTGTGTCAGATTTTCATTCCATTTTAAATTCAGTTTCTAGAAAAAAGCTGATTATTTTTTACTGTTTTATTTTCCCCCAGATATTTTGCAGGGTAACTTCAAACCAGATTATTACCTAAAACACATTCAGAAAGATTTAAGACTCGCGATTTCCATGGGAGACTCTGTTAATCACCCCACACCCATGGCAGCCGCTGCGAACGAGGTAAGTCTCTCTCTCTCTCTCTCTCTCTCTCTCTCTCTCTCTCTCTCTCTCTCTCTCTCTCTGTGTGTGGTCTAATGTTCAGTTCCTCACTCACAACTGTTACTCACAACTTACTTCCTGTTCAAATAAAGTCGTATTTACATAACAGAGACGCGGAAACATTAACGTTCTGCCCATCAGAAGTGACACCCTGTATTTAATCCACACTATACGGCCAAAAGTTTGTGGACAAACGGTCCCTCGTTAGATTGCTGTCCCAATACTTTTGGTTATAGTGTATTTGTTTCATTTGTTGTTAAAAAGTGTGTGTTTTTGACGTTTCCACCATCGCAGCATGAATGAAACTGACGTCCCCGTTCCCTTTTTTCTTTCCCTCCCGCAGGTGTATAAGAGAGCGAAGGCGCTGGACCAGTCGGACAACGACATGTCTGCAGTCTACAGAGCTTATATTCACTAATCCCTGGAGATGTGCTCGAAGTTCTGGACCACAATCATCCTCCTTTTCTTCTGTTTTCTTTATTCCTTCTCTCTTTGTGTGTGTGTTTCTTTTCCATCATCACCTCCTTATCTGAGTGATGCACTGTTCCAGTCGTGCGATTTTATGATTGAGCTTGGAGGTGTGTGTGTGTTTGGTTTTATTTCAGGACGCACCAAATTCTTTCCGCAGCAGTACGAACACCAGGGGGCGCAGTTTTCACTTTAAAGAAGCGTAAAAGCTTTTAAGACTCGTTCGAAAAGGGATTCAATAGAAACCTATAGAATTTCCTTTACTTCTTTTTTTTTTTTTTTTTTTTTTTTTTTTTTCCTTTTAAAGTCGGACGTTTGCTTCCGCCGAATCCGTGTAGATTTAATAACCCGTTCCAGTGCCATAGTCTCTCTCTCTCTCTCTCTCTCTCTCTCTCTCACATCAAAATACTCGTCATGTTCGGACCCGAAGCTGAAACTCGTAACTTCTTGCTTCACACTGACCAACGCGACGGAAGCGAAACGTCTGACTCGCATCGATACGACACGCCGGCACTTCTTTATCCTCGTCTACGTGATTAGTCTACATCAGGGGTGTCCAGGCTTTTCCACAGAGCGTCTGAACGTCTTCTTCACACCTGATAGTCACTGAAAATGAAAACCTGCACCTGCTCTGTGGAAAAGCCTGGACACCCCTGATGACACACACACATTTTTCTTCAGTGATACCTAAAGATGAACCCCGAGGCGTCCTGGGTTTGTTTCCTACAGTGCAAGTTTTAACACGTGACCCTCGATGCTGAAAATTGGGTGGCCATTTTGATTTGGTGTCACGTGTGCAGGACCATTGGAGATTTCACGTCTCGAGGTCAGAAGTTACGCACCTAAACAGATCTTTTAGCAGATGCCCTTAAATCCAGAGTGACTTCTATTCGAGGGGTTAAGGGCCTCGCTCAAGGGCCCAGCGATGGCAGCTTTGGTGGTGCCGGGATCTGCGTCCTCCATTCTCTCCCGCCCCCCCCATACTGATTATCCCTCTTTCTTTTTCTCTCCGTGTCCTCATCCAGAACGAGAACGGCGCAGGCTAACAGGAGCATGAAGACGACGCCACTGCATTGCCTTAAAATCCCGACCCTCGCCCGCATAGATGTATTTATTTATTTTAAAAAAAGAAAAGGAAAAGAAAAATCTCTTGAATCTCCAGACTATTAATTTATTTTTATTTTTTTTCTCGCCCCGGCAGTGAATTCAGAGGTCGGATCGCTTCTCTTTTTCCGACTCCAGCCTTCGAATCATAAATGTGATTTTTTTTTTTTTTTTTTTTTATAATAGTGAGGCTTATTAATCTCGTGTGTAATTGCGGGACGCTTAATTTCACGGCTGATCTTTTTTTAAAAAGTTTTCGCAGATGTTTAAGCTTCACTGTGGAGAGATATGAAGAAAACCTGGTTTGTGTTTTATGTGTTTGGGGAGGAAAGTGAAGTTTTATTTCAGGGGTTTTTTTTGTTTTTGGTTCTGAGACACTGGTAATGAGTTGAAATTGGATGGAGTTTTTTTTTTTTTTTGTGGGATGTTTTTGTAATCTTTTATCCTTTAAATTGTTTTATGTTTTAAAAGTTTGAGCAGCAGCACCTTAATGATGGAGGTGGAGATATTGTTAAAAAAAAAAAAAAAAAAAAAAAAAGACCGGCATTCTGATTAAAGGGTGTAAAGGAGAGAGTCAGGAGCTTCCCTGCTTCAGGTTCGTCTGGTTCTTATACCACTGAACCCTTTAATCCCGCATCCTCACTCCCTTCACTTCGACTTGATTGGTTTCCTTTGTGTTGTTTAGTGCCGGTTTTCTTCCCATGTTTCTAATCGATCACGATGTAAAGATTTAAAAGAAGCAGATTCTTTTTTTTTTTTGCTGAATTGGGTAAAAAATATTTATAATTTCTTGTAAATGTGAAAAAGTCACGTTTTATTGTGCAGTCCACTGAATCCTTCTCCCAATAAAACCAACCATCCAGTTTAAGTTTGGTCCTGGTGCATGGAACCAAAATGATGCATACAATTATTTTTAAGTGAGATTGGACTCAACGCAGCTTCCTATAAAAAAAAAAAAAGAAATCAACCGAAACGTACAAGTACGTATTAATTTATTTACACAATTTAAAATACACAAATACAGTGGCAATACAAATGAGGAGGAAAAATAAAAATAAAACCTTCCTGAGCAGGAAGATTCCCATCATTCCATCAGATACAGCACAGTGTGGTGATTGGGTGATGAAATCAGTCAAAAAAAAAGAAAAAAATTATCCCAGAATCGCTTGATCCCAAAGTGTGCCCTCGCTCTGGAGCAGCTTCGGTAAATATTAGTGAAGAGAAAAAGAAAAGTCGTCCATCATCCCTCTAAACACTACAGTCTGCCCCACACACTACACACACACACTGACACAGACAAACGCACAAAAAGATTACTGGGGGGGGAAATAAAAAGGTACCTCGCGATTAACTAGACGTCCTATTTACATAACAGAATCTCACTAAGCCCCGCCCCCTTTCCCTCAACTACACTGAAGAACCTGACGCTTTCTGTAATTCCTACGAGCTCCACCCAACAATTTCAGCCTAAAAAAAAAGATTTCACAAAGATTTTTTTTTATTCTGCTTTAAGGGCAGAGATGATTTCATCTCTCTCAAAGATCATCATTGTATTTTAATCTCCAATCCCTGGACCATAAATCTTTAAACCATCCCAAGCAACACCCCCCCCCCCCCCACACACACACACACACACACACACAAAATCAACATGCTCTAGTCCTCTAACACAAACGTGGACACCCACGTGAAATCCCAAACCCCACACACGTCCATGTGATGAGACGAGAATGAGAAAAAGAGATATTTGTGATTGCAGCAACATGAAGTTCACAGCTTCTGGGAATGCAAAAGGGTGGGGTGGGGTGGGGTGGGGCAGGGATAATTAACAAAGGCGGCGAGGAATCCTGGTGCGATCGCGATCTGATCGCCGTGTTCACGCATCGCCAAAAAAACTGACAAACGCTGGTTATTCCAAACGACAGAACAGATCTAAAGTCTAAAAAAATAAAAAAAAGTAGAAGATAAGAACAATTCACTGATAAGAGAAAGAAAGAAAAAAACGGTCTATTCCACGTTCTCAGTCATGATTTATCCCAAACTTGAACTCCCATGAACACCGGCAGCTGGTGAAAACTGAGTTTAATCGTCGTTAAGAAACAATAATAAAAGGATTTTAAAAAATGTAAAATCAATCAACAGTTCAGAAACAAGATCAATGGCTATCGTTAAGTACAGCTCCGTCTGAAGCTGGAGTTTTTTAGTTTTTTTCCTTGTGATGGCTCCGCCCACCACGCATGACTGACAGGCAGAGAATCGTCACGTGGAGACGACGTGCCTCAGCTGTTCGATCGGATTTCCAGTGTGGCTGCGTGAGAATGAGAGAGAGGCCGTGTGTGTGTGTGTGTGTGTGTGTGTGTGTGTGTGTGGGGGCGTAAAAGAAAAGTCGAGTCTGTGTGTGGCTTTGATTTGCTCGGAGTGACTGCGGCTGCGCAGACGCTCATCGAGGAACAGCAGACTGCAAGCCGCTCGGAGTGACACGGGACAGAGCCTGATGGAACACAAACACACACGGTCAGCGTTTTGAAACAACAACAACACCACACTTCTTTCTTAAAGATTTTACGTACATTTTTTTTGTTAATAATTCATGAGGGGGAGAGAGAGAGAGAGGCAAAAGTGACAAAAAGAAAACGAGAGCTAGAGAGGGACAACATTCTAAAAGAAAAAGTGAACTACAGCGACCAAGGTGGGGAAAAAGAAAAAGAGTGAAGAGATGAAAAATGAAGAGGGGGCAGAAAGAGAGACACTAGAATAAATAAAAAAGGGAGGAGAAGGAGTGTGAAGGGGGAGAAACCTAAAGAGGACCAGCCTCCACATTTCTACTGAAGGTCCTGTAAAAACCACTAATCATCATAAAACAGAACGTATAAAATATTCCAGTCTTTAACACAGCGTAAAGTGTAAAAAAGCCTGACGCCAGCAGCAGCGCAGAGAAAACAGCACACACACACACGCGCGCGCGCCACAACCAAAAGTATTGGGACACCCGACTACTCCAGCAGTATGTGGTTCTTAATCAAACTGTTAACCACAACATTGGAGGCGCACAACTGTACACGACGTCTCTGGATGTTCTAGCATTTAATACTGTCCTTCACTTGAACTAGAAGCTCTGAACCTGTTCCAGCATCACGATGCCCCATGTGCTCGAAGACACGTGGGCTGGAGTGGAAGATATAGCGCTATAAACCCTGTTGAACATCTTCGGGATGATTTTTTTCAAGCTGACTGCACCCCACTTAGATCAGGACCTGAATCTCCACCAGCACACTCCAAAATCTAGTGGAGCATCTTCTCAGAAGCGTGGAGCTTATAACATGGAATGGAGACTGAATGTGGAATGGGATGTTCAAAAAGAAGCACACAGCAATCTTAGTCAGGTGTCCACAAACTTTCAGCTAAAGAGTGTGTATATGTAGATAAAAACACACACACACACACAGCATGCCATAGAGAGACCAGGAGCCTCGTTTATGCGACGATAGAAAACATTGATTACTTTCGAAATCATCTGAGGTACAAGTGAATATACTGAAATACGAATTCATGCTTCCGTGCACGAGTTGGAACATTACGACGAATCCACGGAAGAACGAGAAGAGAAGGGTGGCATTCTTTCCTCCTTTCCACTTTCTCTCCATCATTGCCTCAATTTTTCTTTCCTTGCATTTTACATGTCTCTCTTTCTAGACTCTCCTTCACTCTCTCCCCTATCCCCATTGTCCTATTCATTGTCTTTCCACTTTGTACATTTCTGTGTCTCCCCTCTTTCCCATTTATCCGCATCGGCACCGAGAGTTGATAACTGGAAGTAAAAATCCATACCAATAGTTTTTCCGGCTTCCGGTCGGCTGTTAATACGAGAGCGGCCTCTAGAGGCGAATCACCGATACCACACACAGTTTGGTTTTACCTGCGAGAGCACTATATTATATAAATTACTAATAATTAAAAATAATTATATTTATTAATGAATATACTTATTTCATTTGCCACATTTTCATGATTCAGCACTTTTTTTTGGGAAGCCCAGTAGTCATTGACCCTTAAAAGTTTGGTATAAAAATCAAAACCCATGTTAAATTGTTAATATTCAGAAACGTTAATCGTGAAGAATAAAAAGACTAATTAAATTTAATACTTGTAAAAATTCAGTACAAAATGTAACAAGTGTATATTTATTATTATTATTCAAATTATAATGATATGAATTAGAACAAACATTTCCTCGAATAACTCGAATACAAAAAAAAAGTCCACGGAGCACTGTTTCCCCACGGACCATTATTACTGACGCACCACCTGGCAGAAAAAGGGGGGGGGGGGGGGGAAACACAGTGTGAGAAGAAGATTCAGGCCAAAGTTGGGTATCGTTTCAAACAACAACAAAAATACCATACAAAGTAATTAGAAATTGATTTTGTATTTTGATGTAATATGCAAATTAAATACACTAAATAGATTTAGTTTTCACAGATATTCTTTTATGCATACTTTAGCAATACTTTATCGCTTTATAAACAAGGCTCCGGGTTTCGTTTCGCTCAGGTTGAGAAGGTCGGATGACTTCTAATTCTAGTTGCACCCGTGTGATCAAGAGCGCTGGAGAAACGCACATAAGCAGGGGATTAAAAGGAAAGTGTCTGCACTTGAGCAGCAGTTAAAGCAGGAAGAAACTGTGTACACAAAGCACACATTAATCCCAGTTCTTCTCTACAACACCATACTTTTCTACTTAAAAGCAGACTATGTGAATATGTAAAGAAAGCTGCTGATGGAGCTCATGCCACAGCAGACTGCAATAAATCTACATTATATGGACAAAAGTTTTTGGACACCTGACCACAAAACTGGTCCTCCTTTTTTGCGCACCCGGTTCCACATCTTGTCTCTGTTTGCCATTATAATAAACAAGATCTTTCACTCCAAACCCGTGTAAAGCAGATCTTCATAGTTCAGGTTTGGGTCTCCGAGTTCAAGTGAAGGGAAATTTTCATTCTGGCGCATCCAATAACATCCTACAATTGTGTGCCTCCATCTTTGTAGTTTGGGGGAGGAGCCACATAAAAGTCAGGCATCCCAATAGTTTTGTCCTCATAGTGTATTAATATGACTAGAAGGACTCCAGTAGAATGGCTGGGAATTTCCATGTTGGGCCTAAATACTACATTGATCAATTTTACGGATGATTAACGTTAATAAAAAAAAAAAATTTCACAAACAAATATAAAAGAGGTGAAATTAAAACCTGCAACGCAACACGCATTTATTCACGACGTCCTCACTTTACTCATATTTTAGAAAAATTATAAATCCATCGAAAAATCATTTTTAATCACTAAACATTTGTTTCACTGATGCGTCAAGTCTCAAAACAAACCGCCATGATGCGCACATCCGGCAATTAAAACCGTCCGTGTGGAAACATAGCAAACAAACATTTCCAAGAGTATTTTGTCTTCATGCTCCATGTTGAGTGAGTTTCCATAAAGCATCCATATTTGTGCCCATGTTGATTAGAGTAGTAGAAACTTCAAAAGTATTAATCTAAAGGTACATTTAGAACAGAAAAATGCGCGATTAAGTTGCGATTAATCGCGGTTAAATATTTTAAGCGATCGACAGCCCTTATTATTTGATAATCAAAAAATCGCAACTTAACTGGAACAATAATAATTCATTAATTTCCTTAATAAGGTACAGGCATCATCATCATCATCATCATCCCCCCCCAGTCTGAGCTTCATCTCACAATTTGAGCTAGAGGAAAGCGGCTCAACTCCACTGCATCCAGAGCGCCTGTGGAGCGGACACATGGACGACATTTGCTGTTCGCTGTTAGTTTGCTTTGACATCGCCATAAAAAAAGCCTCTGTGAGTGAAGAGCACCCCAGGGCGGAGAAGATATCATCTGACGTGTTTTTTTTTTTTTTTAACTTCACTCTGGTCCTACATTGTGGGAGGAAGTGATATGATGCTGAATCATACACCGTTAAACACGAGACGTAAACTATCCATTTTAAGTTGTATACAAGTGGCTCTGATCCCGTTTTAATAAAAATACACAAGATTTTATTCGAAGAAAATAAATAAATAAATAAATAAACAAGCCAATTATGGGTTTTTACTCCATTTTCATTAACAAAATATATCTGGTTGTCTTTAGCTTTGATTGTTTTATTAATAATTTTATTCTTCACTAAGCCTTGTTTGGTCTCATCCTGTCCTCTTCTCCACCCCCTGGTTGCTTGCAAATAAAAGAAAAAAAAAAACAAATGAATAAGGAAGTGCTAGGATTATACAGCGTGAGAGAGCGGGCAAAAAAAAAAAAA
>JAAIIK010000034.1:3835638-3847526 GCA_014706435.1 Silurus glanis | reverse complement strand
ATGTACAGAAATCCCCCGCTTTCCCGCAGTTCGTATCTGGCGCCCCGGAGACCAAAACACTTATAGGGGATTGTTTTTATGAAGTTTTATGTTGAAATAATTAAATATATTAATAAAAATATAATTATTCATTAGAAAATAAAGTAAAATGTTAATACAGTAGAGAACTGTATATGTAAAATAGCATTTTTGGGGTGGCGTCTGTTTATCGTGGGCGTTTTTTTGGAACGTAACCACTGGATTACTGTAACTGAAGTTTCCATTTACTGACAGTCACAAAAAAAATAAAATCCATTCTATCAGATTCTATCCGTTTAATCTGCAACACGGATTACGGCGTCTCCATTGCGAAGACGTTTGAATAAATATCAAGGGGCTTCGTTTCAAGATAAAATTAAACGTAGGTGGTTAAAAGTTCTCACGAAAGTGACCGAAAATTGCTTGGAATTGGGGTGTGGCTTGTTTGATTTTTGGGAAGCTTGAAAAAAAGATCCTTGGTAATGTGGAGATCAGATGAATACGGTAGTACTGACATCCAGGAGGGGGGCGCACACGTGAGAGTCCAGGCCAGTAACGTTACATAAGCTCAACACTAAGCAGATCATTATCGTTTCCAGTACACCTGAAGAATGGGGCCCCCACGTTTGCTTTTCGCGTTACCTGAGCGTTCCTATCACGTCTAACATCCTGAAGAATCGCGAAATATCGCAACACAAAATCCAGAAGCGGAAACTCGTGCACATGTACTTTCCAGGCCTCGGCTTTCGGTGTTGAGCAATCGCAGTAAAGGATTAGCAGTCCAGACCTCGGGACATTTCTTTGGCATTATAGTGCACTTACAATGATCCAGAACAGAGCAGAACAAAACGAGGGGTTTCAACGCGTGATTCGTCGCCGTGAAGCTTCAGCGTTCAAATAAACACAGGAACTGAAGAACAGGGTGGAAGAATGAGTGCGGGAGAGATGCTCCAGCGTGTAACCTTCTAAACCTGAGCCGAAATACACAAGGATGTAAAATCCATATATAAATTCACAATACACTCAAATCCTGACTCTTTTTAATTGCTTCATATTTTCTGGAAAAAATCAATTATACTATTTTTTTTAATTATAATTTAAAATTTATTCAACTCTCGAAACCCGTTTTTTCGCCATTTTATATTTCTATATTATAAAATCTCTCCACATTCGTTTATTTTTTTCTTTTTTAATTATCCACTACTTCATAAGTATAAAACCACTGATAAGGTTTAAAAAAAAACAAAAAAAAAAAAAAAAAGATTTACTGATCCGATACCCGGAATCAGAACATGACTAATAAAAAATTCTGGGGGAAAAAAAAAAATCTGATCCTAACAATTTTTACTTAATTGACTCTCTTTCTGTTCTTATGTTTGTCTCTCATTCTGTCCATCTTTATTTTTGTCTCTCCTTCCCTGTCTAATGATCTCTCACTTTGCATATGTCTATTTCTGTACATGTTCTGAGTCTCACTATCTCTCCATCTATGTCTGTCTCACTATCTTTGTCTATCTTACCATCTCTTGCTCTCCCCGTCTGTCTCACCATCTCTCTCTCACTCTTCCTGCGTGGCTCACTATCTCTCTCACTCAGTCCGTCTCATTCTCTCTGCATTTACGTCTCACTATATCTCTCTAGCACTGTCTCACTCACTTCATTTCTCTTGCTCTCTTTTTCTGCATCTATGACTCACTATCTCTCTTTCACGCTCTCACTCCATCTCAATCACTCTTACTCTGTTTTACTATCTCTCAGACACCGTTTATCTCTCTCGCTCTCTCTCTCTCTCCCCCTCTGTCTCACTGTCTTTGTGTCTGTCCAGGTCTTTCTCTTTTGTATCTATAAAGGCCTTTTTAAAGCATTTGAAACAATAGTTTAAAAAACAAAAAAACAAAACAAAAAACACAGACCAGGTATCATATCAGCTGGTACTCAACGTTTCATAATCTGTATCAGAAAAGAAAACCTGACATTGTGCCAAGGAATACGGTGACATTAGGGGGAAAAGTAAACGTCTGGCACACGTGTAGATAATCACACACGCTGGCGAAAATAGAACACGGACGGTATGAAAAACTTAAATAATTACACACAAACGACAAGTTTGTTCTTTGTTCCTAATCTAAAGTACACGGTGTGCTCGATTAGCCGAGGCGTGGTCTGTGGCGAAAGTTTACTCCGTAAGGTTTGCGCCGAGCTAGCGTGTGGAAAGAGCGGACAACCTCCTGGTTAGCATGGCAAAAGCCTCGGTTTTATCTCAGACGCACTTCCTGGCGTGGTTTCTGGCTCTGTGCGACACGCCGCTATCTCTAAACGTGGATAAGAACAGACAAAGAGCGCCATCTTTATCGTTTTTTTTATTAAATGTGTCCTTAAAATATTTTTCAAAATCATGCTAATCCCAGATCTTAATTATTAGCCTTGTGGGTCCAGCGCAAAAAACTAAAATAAAAAGGTACACGCTAGACAGGATCTTGAGGAGGGGGAGGGAAGGAGAGAAGGGGTTGGGTTTCATTTTGGACTTTAATTAATTCCCAAGCGCCGTCTGAGCGAGGTGAAGCGAGCGCTCGAGAGGAGCAGCTGGCTGAAGAAGTGTGTGATGATAGCAGCCGAGATTAGATTACGTCATCGTCAGCGCGTGAGAACCGTGTCGAAACCTAATGCAAATATCTGACTCGTCCGCGAACAACCGCTACACAACCAAAACAACACACTTTCAGACGAGAGCTTCGAAGGTTTCGGCCAGAGAGACATGAGTGACGCATCCTACAAGAGAAGAATTGGTTCTACACAAAACGTTTAAGGGTTCTAGCCGTGTGGAACAACTAAGAATCCTTAAAGAGAACCACATCAGATATGGAACAGTTTGGTTTAGGGCTCTGCACAGAACGTTTAAGGGTTCTACCAGAGGAACGACTAGACACGGGGCTCCTACAAGAGAATTAGGAATACTGTATCAAGCAGCTATGGGGTTAAAGTGCCTTGCTCAGGGACCCAAAAGTTGCAGCTTGGAGTGGCAGGGATTTGATCTCACAACCTTCTTATCCAAACCACAAAGCTACCGCATACACACTAAACACAATTACAATAACCACTTCATATAATGCTTTTTTATTTATTTATAAACGATTCGGTGTCTAACACAACCTTCCTACATTACCCATAAACCCATGCTGGCCGTGATGCACTGGGTCTCCTTCCTCGCCTCACTGCTGGAACAAAGCAATGCAGCGGCGCTTTAGTGTTTCCCTCGTGCCTGCTTTCTTGCCTCTACATCCGTGCGCTCATTTCATCGACAGAGTAACTAACCAACCCGAATTTCTAAGTAGAAATTTTAATCTAACTGAATTGCAACGTTTTTGTGCAGACACCCTCACTTACCGTCTAGATGTTCCCCGGATATTCATGGTTCCTACCCGAGAACACATTAACATACAGAAATACTAGTTCTACCACAGGGACAGGAACTTAACTTGCAACAAAGAATGCTGTCGGACAGGGAAACGAGGAACAGAGAAGCTGTAGCTGTGGTTGAGATGCTAGACATCTGATCAGAAGGTCGTGAGTTTAAATCCCAGCACCACCGAGCGACTGCTCCTGCAGAGAGGCTCTGTTGTACAAAACCAACTACACTTCTACGAGTGGAATGCTGTCAGACTGGGAAATGCTCTGGAGAACCTTTAATGCTTCTACCTGTGGAATAAGACCCAAGAGTCCTACATGAGAACCCTGTCAGACAGGGAAACACTCCGGTCTAGGATGCTAGAGGTGTCCGAGTATTACCTACAAATGGTCAGAAATTCGATTCGCTTGTGGATCGGAAGCAGATATCGTATAAATGCCCTCAAGGACGTACTCGGAAAAAAAAGCTGCAGCTGCTTTGTTTCATAACGACGGCAAATACTTTATTCAAAACAATTTCCTCTGGTGTGCACCGCTGCCTCGATGAATCCATAATTAGCTGTTCGTTGAGTGAAACAAAGCGTGCTGCCCCTGCACCCTGGAAGTATGCATGAACAGTTAAAAAAAAGAAAAAAAAAAAAGAAAAGTGAAATGAAGATGTGTGGCAACGACGTTTTTCAACCATATTTTCTACGTTTGTACACGGCACAGCAAATAAAAAGTCAACGTTGACCTGCGAGCCCTTTGGGCATCACACCTTTCTCTGTCTTCATCTCTCTATGTTTAAGTTTTTATCATCAACATTTGTGATCATTTGAACAGTTTACATTTTTAAACGTTTTAACTAAAATGCTTGGTTAGTTAAATATATACAATATTTTATAATATTAAAATAGCAGAAATCTAATTAATGCAATACAAATTGTTAAATTGTCTACATTTGTTAGACCCCATTTAAATAATACTGATGTTTGTGTGCGTTTTACATGTAATATTTAATTTTCTAAATATATGATCTACTTGGATGTTCTACTCATTTCAGAAAACTTTAACAAATCTCTTCATTTCTTCGACCCTTCATTCCTTCATTCACTCCCTCGATATGTGGAATATAGACATAAAAAACACTAAAGAATCCACATCGTTAACCGCTAGCCTACTTCCTGGTTAGTGGCTAATGCTAGTGCTATGTTTTCAGTGTTTTCATGCATGCGCAAAACAAATCGTATTTCCAGTACGCAGTGAGTCGCCACAGTGACACTGTGCTAACTAATTTTTATAACCCCGACATTTTTTTAATGCGCTCAAAGTGCGAGGCGGAGACTAAAACTTGTGGTCCGCCACTTAATGCGTTCCTGAGGGAGATTGTAACTATGTTCCACACGTAAAAAGGATTGCATTTGCTATACGTGTGTACAGAACCAAAAGCCCTGTACCGAAAAATGTCGGTACGGATACGTGTACCGTTACACCTCTAATGTTTATTCAAAACTACTTTAATTTCAGATCTTATGTACAAGGACAATAGTGTTAAGGACTGAAACTTTGTTTTGTATTGTAGAAATATCACGATACGAGTATCGCGATACGATCTTTCAGTCACTTTGCCACACCCTTAGAAAGAAAACATTACTTGTATACAAATGGACTTGTATAACCCACAATCAGGGGGTATAATATACATTCTAGGAGCTGTATGAAGTAACATCCATTGTTCTGACAAGAAGATTTCCTCCTTCTTCGTGAACATTTGATGATGTAGGAAAGGAATAACACTGGTTTTACAGGATTAAAGTGTTGACCAGGAAGACTATCAGTGTTAATCTCTAAACCCAGTTTAGTCACAGGTTCTAGTTTGGTCACCTCTGCACTAGAGACACAATATGTCGTTACGCTTCTTTTCAATCGTTAAAAATTATTTTAATATTAAGACAAGGATAATAGTGTTAAGTGGTAACACTGTTTTGCAACCAAACAGCCTACACAGCAAACTTTGATACATCTCGTAGAAATATCGCGATCCGATATTTCGGTGACATCGGCAAACCCTTAGAAATAAACCAGCACATTGAGTGCATAAGACTTGTTTAACACACAACATATATTCTAGGGGCTTTATAAAGTGTGTAACACGCATCCTATGTTGACACGACGATGATTAAAGTAGGAAAAGAAATAATACGATTTCCTACACCGGTTTCACAGGTTTAAAGAGCTGAGCAGGAAGACTAGCAGTGTTGATCTCTAAACCTTGTTAGCGCAGCAGGAAGGTGAAGAAGAAACTCGGCTGGTTGGAGAGAAGCTCTGCTGGTGAAGGAAACCGGGACTAAACCGTTACACTTTTTTTTTTTAAAAATTGTAATTTTAAATTTCAACGGTTTAACGGAAATCCAGAGCAGCTCGCGCGTTAGCATTTTATTTAGCATTACACCGATTATAACAGGTCGCGTTACAACAATATCACACATTTATAACAAATAAATTCACTCCAAAAGATTTCAACTCACCCAAATAAATGTCTCCAAACGACCCCGAGCCGATTTTCCTCCCGAGCCTGTATCTGTTCCCGACTCTCAATTCCATCGTACAGGAAAACTTACAAAGCTAGCAAAAAAAAAAAAACCCAGCTAGCTGTAACCAAGCAAAAAAAAAATATATGAAAGAATGGACGCAACTCTATCTATAAAACGCTACAAAAATAGAGGCGTATAATTATTAGAACAAGTCTCTTCTCTCCGTCTTCAGTGCCCAAGTCCCTCTCCCCAGCTGTAGCTAAGCTACACTAAAGCTAACGCTAATACTCCCCCCTTCGCAATAATTCTCGCACTTTTTTCACCATTTATTTTCTAACATTCCGAGCGTCGCATCGTCACAATATCGGGCTCGACCCGGAGGAAGAAACGTCAGTTTTATGCTCCGGGTGTTTTCTTGATAAAAAACGATCGTTAAAAAAAGGATGAAGACGGATTTACTTTACATTTGGGGCTGGGGGGGGGGCACAGAAAAAAGAAAAACACACACACAAACACCGGAGCGCTCTGAGCTCCTCACTTCCGGCGCTCCGCCGATTACAACCCCCCTGCGTATGACGTCATTGACGCGCACGCCGCTTGCGTGACGACGTCACTTCCCCCAGCAACATCCAGGGAAGACGGAACGTGATTGGTCGGCTGTGAATTGATTTTTTTTTTATATCCAGACAGTGTTTTATTTTTTCTTCTAATCCGGAAAAAGGGGGCGGGGCTTCAAAGGAAGGCCTGATACAAGCACCACAACGACAAAAGCTGCTGAGGCTCCTTTTGTTTCGAAGTTTTCACAGAAATTGTACTTTACACACTTTTTTTTCGAAAACAAATCATATTCTCACCTTCCGTCCACACCAAACATTTTAAACTGTTTTCACTAACAAATTTCATAAAGATTTTCAAAACACGTTATTGTATGATTAATTTTAAGTGATAAATAAAGCGTTTACGTTCATTACTTCACATTTTCTGTTGAGTTTGCATCAAAAAAAGGAACCAACTTACTGGATGAAGACGTCTGGATGTCGTAAAACGAACATTACGTCTGGATGAATTCGCTAAGGTACCATAGGGGGAACCATAATCTTAGAGCGTAACCACAATGAGTTCCGAGGGACCACTGTACATAGAAGAAAAGAAAAAAAACTGCGACTGAAACAATGCAGGAAAAACTATCCATAAGCCAAAATAGTGATTTTTTTTTTTTTTTTTTTTTTTTTTTTTTTGCAAACACAAACACGCCGCCAACCGCATAAGTCAATAAAGTGGAAATAAAATAAACGTACAACTGTATACGTTTTTATTCTGTCTTTATTTGTTCATTCTTTCTGTTTGAACGAGGGTTCGACAGGTCAAAATAAAATCTTCGTGTTTTCACTTTAGTTTACATTTGAAAACCTTTAACTGGGTGGTGAAACAGAAATGACCAAAAGCAAGCATTTCTATAAGCAAGAAATAACCATGCAACAGTATGCAGTTATTGGAAAATAACATAGGAAATGTTTTAATGCCTTTATTTGTCACACGTACATTACAGCACATTGAAATTCTTTTCCTGCGCATATTTCAGCGATTTCAGGAAGCTGTGATCAGACATGATACAGCACCCCTGAAGCACAAAGGGTTGAGAAACTTGCTTTAAAAGTGGCAGCTTGGCCATACCGGGGCTTTAACCTTCCTTAACCTTCCTTCCTTCCGATCAGTAACCCAGAGGCTTAACCACTGAGCTACTACATCCACACAGTGTTATCACACTGTATCACATTATAGCGGCTACACCAACGTCAAACACGGGTTTGACGACTCTACGACAAGAAATCAAAAAGACCAAATAGCGGCTTGTGAAAATTGTGGAAAAAAAACTGAAAATGACCCAAAAAAACAGCCCTAAAAGAAAGAAAGAAATCAAAAATAATCCTACCTTACAACTAAATACTTCACCTCATAACCTAATAACCAGTATTCTGATAGGAAAATAATCATCAGGGTGATGTGAAGTGTTTTGTCGGTTTCATAACACAAAAATCTGCCAAAAGATTTACACTTTTTATGTTATTCATCCACGATACAGCATCTATTTGTCCATTCTTTTTTAGTTACGTTTAATGTTGTGGAACATTCGCAAAGCTGTTTAACCCCCCCACCAACCTCTCAACACGTTAATAAGACACAAAGAGCTGAGAATAGAGAGTTTCGAGTTGAGGTTAATGTAGAAATGTACGGAAAAGAAACTAGCTAGGAACTAGCGATCATAGCTATCATTACATTAGAGCAGATATTTAAACAGTCGTCAACTCATCAGCATCAAGTTTTGTTTCTCTCTTTTGAAATTTGTCACGTCCTTTTGTAAAAACATCCATATTTCGGAATCGCGTCTAGGTTGAAATATTAGTGTCTTCTCTCAATCCAAAATTTAAGAAACTTCACTTGAGTATTTCCTTTTTGGGGAGACTTTACCTTCACTACATTTCAGAGTCAAATATTTGACTTTTTACTCAACTCCGTTTTGTAAAATCAGTCCTTCCTTTTTATTTACGAGGATTAAAACGTAACCAGTCAAACACGCAGCGATCCACCGATCAGGGTCGAGCGCTCGCTTCATTTTAAACTGGTTTTGATCGGCGCTTGGTGTATCTACTGATCACCAACATACAGTTCAGCGTCAGTTCAACAGCAAGCAGAACATTTAGAGAGAAATAAATGATGAAGAAACTCCAGACTCGAACTCGCCACAACACACGTGTCCTCATTTGAATGATTTAATGAAGTACATGAGGCTCATGCTAATTTTTAATAGATCAATCAGTCCATTTGAAGGCGAAAGTTCAAAGGGACACGTTTACTTTCACTGGAATTGTATTTTACTGAATGGATCTTCGTTACTTCTGGTTATAAATATAACAAATGCACGCTTTAATTTAAATCTCTGACTATTGTCATAGAACAGACAATTAATCAACACCTTCTGATCTATCGATCTCTCTATCCACCACACAAAAGAAACAGAGACCTTTGAATAATTTCTGCAGCCGCCCCAACTGACTGCTCCATTGTGTAGAAGCTTTTCGTTGCTCATGTTACAGAGGACAACAGCTCACGGTGTGTGTTTGCTAGGGTGTGCCCTATGCAAAACCACCATGCTGAACACAGTTCATACTGGTTTAACCTGTCAGGAAGGCAGCACTTCGTCGTGTCAGCGAAGACGCAGCCTCTGCAATGACAAATGGGTCAGTAATGCAAACACTTTACACGCGAAACCCAGTACCGACACTGAGCACGGTGCGGAAAATAAAATGTCACCATTCCAATCGAGCAGGAAGTGTTTTAATATTGAAGTCAGCACAATTTCCATGCAGGATTGTGTCAAATATGAAAACACATGTATATTTAGCTGAATCTAGGAGTTCCAAATCAAGATAAATACAGCCACACCCAGTAAAATCCATATACACACACTCCCTAAACACAGACAGGTAAAAGAGACACCTCCTTGAACTGACAGGAAGGATATCTAGAGATGGGTTTAATACTTACTGTTTTCAGGAGTTTCTCATGTTCTTCTTGCATTCTTCCGGGTTCTCTGGTGTCCTCCCACCTCCCAAACACATGCCGGGACTTGAAACATGACTCCAAATTGCCCCCTAGAAGTCAACGTATGTGTGAGATTCTTTGTAATGGATAGGCTTCAGATCCAATGCCATAATGCACCCATTCAAGATGAAAGAATGAATGAATGAATGGATGGATGAATAAATAAAGATTAGTGCCACATAAACCTTCTTACCATCACACCTCATGTACATTATCTCTGGTAGACACGACAGACCTTTGACCAAGTTAAGAATGTGGCATTTCTCTAAACAGCTAACACTATTTCAGTCACTGAGGAATCCTGTGCCATTTGGAAGGACATTTTAGATCACTCTTCCCTGTCCTCTAAATCTGCCTCTTTCAAACCAACTACCTGTATGTCTGCTCTCACCACATCAATAAACCTCCTCCTTGGTCTTCCTCTTTTCTTCCTTCCTGGTGACTCCATCCTCAGCATTCTCCTACTGATATACCCCATGTCCCTCCTCTGCACATGTCCAAACCATCTCAATCTCACCTCCCTCACCTTGACTCCAAAACGTCCTACGTCATACGTTCCTCTAATAAATTCAACTAATAATAATCAACTCAGACACGATTTGGAAATATGTATGCTTTTACGACAGGACGTGACAACTTTCAAAAGAGAAAAAAAAAAAAGCTTCAGCTGATGGGTTTGACGACTGCGTATTTATCCGCTATAATGTAATGATAGTTAAGATAGCTAGGAACTATTCATTCATGCAACTGAGCAGTTGGGGCCCCATAAGTGGCAGCTTAGTGGGGGTGGGATTTGAGCTCACGACCTTCTGATCAGAAGTCCAAAATCTTGAGCTACTGATTCCCCTGGATCTTCTTTTATAGCAAATGAGCCGATTTCCAAGTGTACTCAGTGTACATACAACAAATCGCAAAAAGAACTCACTTGTCTAACCATAAAATGTTTTCATTCCTATTCCTATTGTCTTGTCTCTTCATTGCTGATCCACGTCTTGTGGCATGAAAATCTGGCCTTTGCTCGTGGCTTCAGGGAGGAATTATGGTGTGTCGGCGATGACGTGCTGAAATGACTCACATCACAAGCTGATTATTCCCACACGCGAAAAAACTCAGCAAGATAATCGAGTCATCGTCTGGACCTCAAACAGGGGAGGAGCGGTAGTAACAACAATCATCTCGATTTCCCCATGACGTGAACAATGGACGACGCAGCTGCTTCGTCGACAGCCAGATCTGTCAGTGACAAGCAGGCGAATGGATTGTTTATGCGGGTTTAACGTGAAACTGAAAGACTGAGAGATGAAAGATGAGCAAAAACAAGATCAGGGTTCTACTTTGAAGGTTTCTTAGCCTAAAGTAAAGCTTCTTCCACAGAGCTTTGCATTTAAGCACCTATCACTGAACAGTACACCTCAACAAAGATGGAACTGTATGGACATTCGGTGTTGACGATGAGTTTCCTTTTTGAAACTGGTTCCTCTCAAGATTTCTTCCTCACGTCATCTCAGGTAGTTTTTCCTTTCCACAGTCATCACTGGATCACTCATTAGGAATAAACTTACAAATAAAGGAACAAACATATTCACAAAACATTTTTTCTCTATCAAGCTGCTTTGAGACAAACTACTAAAATTCTCCTCTAACTAGTTCCTCCACAGTTCCTTGCCAGTTCCTTTTGGCCTTATAACCACTGTTAGCATGTGAAACATGAAGGCACTATGTTATTTATTTCTTAGCCTTAAGTGCAGCTTATTCCCAAAAAAACCCCAAAAAACCAAAAAAAACAACAAGATGGCGCCGGTGAGGTCTGCTGCCTTCACGACTGCTCCTTGTCATATCCATATCCATTATTTTCTGTGTTTATATATATACTAGCTGAAAGTACCCGTGCTTCGCTACGGAAGGCAGAACGCTAAGCAATATGGCAATAAGCAGTAAGCACTGAGCAGGACTGGATGATCAGAGATCAGAACGTAACGTCAACAAATAACGTACTACCCCTTTGTAGTACCGATACAGGGCAAACTACTTTGAAAATAATTTTTATCGTGCATCTAACATGTAATAAGAAACAATGTAGTAAGTTTCATTAGGATCCGTACTGTTATTTCGAAGAATTTACAATGCGTGAGAAATCGCGTTTTTTGCGAGTTAGCCGCGATCCAGGGCGAATTTTTCAAAACCCTTTCTTAGTGAGCACCTAAGACCCAAGAGGAAGGTATGTTCCAAATTTCATTGCAATCCGTTCAGTGGTTTTTGAGATTTCGTGATGAGTGAGTGAGTCAGTCAGTGGTATTTGAGCTTTATATATATATATATATATATATATATATATATATATATATATAT
>JAAIIK010000034.1:3807053-3821651 GCA_014706435.1 Silurus glanis | reverse complement strand
TACATCCATCTGGCGATCTGTTCATCCATCCATCTGGCTATCTATCTATCTGGGTATCCATCCATCCAGGTATCCATCCAGCCGGCTATCTATCTGGGTATCCATCCATCCATGCCAAATGAATTCTCTAATCTGATTGGCCGGAACATTGTGTGCGTTATTTGTGTATCAGCACGGCTCTGATACACGGTTCAACCAAGTTATCCAAGACTACATTTACATTGATTGAAGGATTCTTGAGTATCGGTGCTTGTTAACTTTCACAAACATTTCAAAACAAAGGTTTATTTACAAACAGAGCTTTCTGTTTCCTATGTACAATGACAAGCTGCATTTATAGGTATAAGTGAAATAACACGACAGAACGACCGATTATGTGAAATAAATTTAGCACCTGTCTAATATCGCATAGCTCACCCTCGTACCAGCTCTGAATCATCGAGGCCTGGACTCCAGAAGACCTCTAAAAGGTGTGCTGTGGTATCTGGTACTACATTAGACCCAGTCCAGTCGATGGGATTGGGATCTGGAGAATTTGGAGGCTGAATCTCAAAAAAAAAAATCTTTGTTTCAGCATTCCTGAACAAGTGTTACACATTATGGTATAATGTTACCATTCAGGGGAGCATACAGAAGATCAGTCAGATCATCACACTGCATCCACTGGCTTGCCTTCTTCCCTCAGTGCATCCTGGTTCCATCTCTTCCCCAAGTAAAACACACACACACTGACCTGGCAGTCCATAAGAGCATTTAAAACATCAGAACAAGCCCATGGCTTCCATGGTCCAATTCTGATGCTAATGCATCCACTGTAGGAGCTTTGGTGTACCAGGGTCAGCATGGGCTCTTTTGACCACTTTGAACCAACACGAGCTGTTCTGAGATTTCTACCAAAGCAAGCATTTTGTGCTACAGTAGGTCTGTTGGAATGGAGCAGAAGGTTCTAACCTTCACTCACCATATGCATAAAAAGTGGTCCAAGGAAAGACTCCGTGTCACTGGTTCACAGGTCATCCTTTCATGGACCACTTTTGGTAGGTACAAGCAACTGCACTTCAAGAACACGCAACAAGACCTGGTTGTTTTGCAGATCCTCTGACCCAGTTGTCCAGCCATAAGAATTTGAGAATTGTCAAAGTTCAGAGATCCCATTTTTGTTGCCCATTTTTCCTTCTTCCAACACCTCAACTTTAAGAACTGCTTGCTTTACTTGCTGCCTAAAATATCGTATTGAAACAAAAAGATGTTATTCACTTCACCTCTCTGTGGTCAAGTTATGACTGACAAAATGCATATATTAGATTTCAGGCGTCCGGAACTGGAGATCTTTACCAAATAGCGCATGGAGATAAATATCCAAATCAATGGAAAAGAAAGAATGCTGTAAGAACATTGTCTTTTCCAATGTATATTTATTTTAAAAGCATGTCCTGTGATGACGTTTCTCTTTTTTTTTTTTCTCCGACGTGTAATCAACATTTTGTCACAAGATACAGAAGAAAGTGCATCTTTTTACAAACAACGACAGGCCGGTACAACGGAAGTGCCATTTCACTTTCTACCCCCACCCCTTTCTCCCCCACCCCCCATTTTTTATTTTTTGTTTGTTTGTATAAGCGTCTGAGCAACGGGGAGTCTTCGGCATCTCGAGTACGGACGACAGGATCTCACCTCCTCCACCCCCCCCCCCTCCCCCAACTTAAATAAAGTCTTTAGATTGTGATTTTTTTTTTTTTTTGCGTTCTTCAGCAGGGAAACAGAACTGAACTCTAAGATAAGGGTCTACGATGCTTCTGTGGGCCCACGTGCGCTCCTGCGGGAGAGGCGACGAGTCGAGCGTTCACATGTTGGTGCTCATTCGTGTTTGGCTGTTGGCGGGTGTCAGTTCACCTTGGCTGCCTTCTCGCGGAGGAGACTGCAGGAGATAAGAGAAAGGGTCGGGGGGAGGGATGAGGAATTAGTTACGTGCCGGTATTTTGTTACGTGATATACGGCGATGTTCGACACACACCTTGTTGTTAGAGAGACCATTTGTATCAATCATTGATGCGCCTACTGTGCTTTCCATTTAGAATGAAGGTGTTTACGTGGTTTAATTTAAACAAACAAAAATATAAATATATCTTATGATATATCTCTATATATCGTATTTAAATCCTGATGATGACGATGCTATGAATGGCCAGATAAGACATGACCGTACTCTCGAATCTGGAATTCAGTACATACTCAAACCTCCTGTCAGTCACAGCGAAACTAGCCAATCGCCGAGCACCAAATACGCAGATGAGTGTCAAATTAATGTAAATAAATTGGTCATTTACAAAATTGTAGCTAATCCAATAGCAGGGAATGTAGTTGAAAAAAATAATTTTAATTTTACAGGATTATCTTAAACCACAAGATTGAATGCGATTCCATTTGAATTTTCTAACCCTGTACAAAATAGCTAAAAAAAAAAAAAAAAAAAAAAAAAAGTTTAAAACTTCTTTGTAAGCTGTTGTGCAACAAAATTATACTAACAATTAAATCAGTCAAAAATATTTTTCAAATCTGTATTAGTTTGCATGTATGTCAGTTCACAAACCAAAAAATCTTTATATTTTAAATTCCTGGTAATTTCTCAAATTGGAATATTTCCAAAATTCTTATGTAAAGTTTCCGGAAATTTCTAGCTTCCCTAGAATTTCTAGTATAAACCTTTTTCCTTGTTGGTTGCAAATTCAGTAATTGAATCATTGTCTCTGATGTTGCCTGAAATAAATTAAAATGACACGTTAAAATTTTCGTAATTCCTGCAGAAGTTTAATTTGCCAAAATGAGAAAATAAATCTATTTACATTTTTCTATATGTTTATTTATGGTCTACCGAGTGCAGTCAGTGCTTTCCATTCAACCTAAAAGTGTTCGGTAGGGTTGAAGTTAGAACTCTATAGCAGGACGCTCAAGATCTTCCACTCCAACCAATGTTTGTGCACAAGGGCATGGAATAGGTTTGGATCTCCTAGTTCATGTGAAGGGAACATTGAATGCCACTGCATTTGAAAAGGCCTCCTGTACAAGTGTGTCGCTCCAACATTGTGGTTACAATTTGGGAAAGAACCAAATATGTCTGGAAAAGTAAAAACAGATGATATGCTGTTTACCTTAACATGAATCTGGTTACGTAGTACTGCTGCTCTCAGGATCATGGCTTTGGTTCGTCTCTGAAACTCCTTCCCCATCTGCAGTGATTTCTCGAACGTAGTGCTCCTCTGATCCACATCACGTGCATACAGGATCTACACACAAACGTATATACTTATAGAGAGCGTATATAACAACCTTCATTTCCAGATCATTAAGAGACACCAGACAACCTGTCATACAGTAGTACGGAAGTTGGAGTCAGAGCATGAGGTCATCCAGGATACAGGACCACTTAAGCAGAAAGGGTAAAGGGCCTTGTTCAAGGGACCAACAATGGCACTGAACCCCCAACCTTCTGAATACCTACTATGCCAGGCCACCACATAGCAACTGCTTGACAATGACAGCATAATTAAAGTGATTGAGATGTGTGTGTGTGTGTGTGTGTGTGTGTGCGTGCGCATGCCTTGCTGTGAGAGTCGATACGAGCGTTGATTAGTCCCTCCAGGATCAGCTGAGTGAGTTCATCCTCCAGCGCCGCCACTGTGGTGTTAAACGCCAATGCCATCTTATTCATATCCGCAGACACGTACGGACTGAAGTACTAAACGGGGGGAAAACACACACACACACGACAGTCTGATTTAATCAATAATTCAATTTATAGTGTTAAAAAACAAAACAAAACAAAAAAAAAACCTGAAGAAAAATGTCAATGTTCAATTATTATTTATTATATATTTATATAATATTTAGAATATTAGTTATTTACTATTTAACCCTTAATTTATCATTGATTTATTCTTTGATACATATTATCAAAAAAATTACTTACTTTCTTTTAACTGAATGCCAAAAACAAATTTATATTTGATTATTAATAGTTAATTTAATGACAATTGATTGTTTCTCTTTTATTTATTTTTTTTACCTGTATGAGGGCTCTGTTCCTGATCTGTGTATACAGTGTTCTTACATGTGGAGCCAGATACATGTCTAGGAGAAGATTATCCTAAAACACAAACACCATGGCACATTAACAGTCGTGCACTGGTTCACGGTGAGGAAAAGCTTTCCTGGAACATTATGACGACGAACGCTTACCTTCATCTCGTCCAGCATTTTCAGACAGGACGCGTACTTCGACTCGTAAAACTTGAAGATAATATCACGCACTTGGGGTTCCAACTCTAAAAATAACTTAAAGGAGCTGTGAAAAGGAGTAGAAAAGTCATTAAACTGGATACCGATTAAAATTCAAACGACAGACAAAAAAGCTCCAAAAAGCCAGGAGGGCATGATGGACGTTGTTAATAAAGCTAACATATTCCTCCATACCTGCTAGAGATGACGTTACGCTGCAGCTCCTGCCTATCGAATGTAGCCAAAGCGCAAAGTCCTCCATAAACTGCTACGTTACTAGGGGAAAGAAGCTGAAAGAGCAAAAATACTTTAAATGACAACATCCTGGACACGGGATTATCCAGGTCACCCTGACATTGTGATTGAATAGATTGGATAGATTTCCACTTTTAAGGACTTTTGAAGGTTGTTTAATTATAAAAAAATAAATAAAAAGTCAAACCTCTGGAAAGTCGCAGTGGTCAAAAGAAGCCTGCAGGAAGCACTTGGCAGCAGGTTTATATTTTCTCGAGGCGAGTTCTGCCAATCCTGCAGTGGGAAACAAAGTTTTATTACAGCTCATGCACCTGGGTCCTAGTGAAAGAAGCATGGCATTTAGTGCCCGCAAGTCCTAGAGAAGAACGAATAGCCTCTGCATGTGTCAGTCCTAGAGATGTGGTCTTTATGCTCATCAGATCTAGCAAAACAGGGGTGGTTTTTCTCAGTACCAGTACTGGTGAGCCCTATAGAAGAGGCCTCACCTGTGTTCTTTAGTCTTGGGGAAGAAAACAGTGTTTTTGCCTGTCAGTTTTAGAGGAGGGGATGTGACTTATGGGCCAGTCACAGTGAAAGAGGCAGTAAAAGAGGCCCATCAGTCTAGACAAAGAGTTATGCTCTCTGTGCCCATCAGTTCTAGAGAAGGAGGCATGGTCACATCAAATCTCAGTGCCTGTCAGTCCTAGACAAAAAGGCAGGCCCCTGTGCCTGTCAGTCCTAGAGAAGGAAGTGTGGTCCCTGTGCCCGTCAGTCTAGACAAAGAGTTATGTTCTTTGTGCCCATCAGTCCTAGACAAAGAGGTATGGTCTCTGTGCCCATCAGTCCTAGACAAAGAGGTATGGTCTCAGTGCCTGTCAGTCCTAAACAAAAAGGCAGGCCCCTGTGCCCATCAGTTCTAGAGAAGGAAGTGTGTTCCCTGTGCCTGTCAGTCCTAAAGAAAGAAGTGTGGCCTCTATGCCATCAGTCCTAAAGAATAAAAGTGTGGTCCCTGTGCCCGTCAGTCCGAGACAAGGAGATGAGACCTATGTGCCCATCTGTCCTAGAGAAAGAGGCTTGATGTCTTTGCCCTTCAGTCCTAAAGAAGAAACATGGCCATTATGCCAATCAAGCCTAGAGAAGGAATGTCTTCCCTGTGCCTGCCAGTCCCAAAGAAGATGAGACCTATGTGCCACTAAGTCACAAAGAAAGATGTGGCCCTGGTGCCAATCGGCCCTAGAGAAAAAAAGTTGTGGCCCCTGTACCAATCAGTACTAAAAGACTAAGTGTGGTCTCACTGCCTGTCAGTCATAAAGAAGGAGATGAGACATATGTGCCCACCAGTCCTAGAAAATGAGGTGTGGCCTCACTTCTTGTCAGTCCCACTGAAGTAGCCCTAAAATCTAAATCACATTTTATATCAAATCAGACTGAAACAGCTCTAATTAGCTGTGTTTGCTTTAAATCCTTCATTCCTTGGATCAGTGTTCACGAGAGTCAGTTTTCTCAGCATTATAAACATGACGCGTACCTGCAGCACATTTTAGTTTGGTGAGAACAGCTTGGTTTTGACTATCTCTCTCCCCTCGTTGCTGTGTAAAAAAAGAAATGGAAAGCACGTTTTTCATTATGAATTTTGAATATTATGAATTATAATATCGGAACTGACCGGCGGCTTTCACCAACCTCTGCTATCTCTGGAGTGGATTCAGCCTTGCTGACATAGCTAAGTACATGAGACCAGTTTTGGAGATAAACGCTAACCTGTAAGAAAAGAGTAATGGGGGAGGGGGAAATAAGAAACATTATCACACATTTAAAACATGATCGATTAAATTTCTAATGTGTAGAACACTTTAATGTCAGTAAAAAATATCAAGCTGAACAAAATCCATGCGAAATGGACAAGAGATTTGGGAGTGGACACATCATAGGATAATGAATGAAAACTTGTATATAAAAAAAAAAAACAAAAGAAAAAAAGAAAAAGAAATATAAAGCACTGTCAATTCTCTGTGTATGTAATGCTTCACTCTGTTCTTTCTTTAAAAGAAATAAAAAAAAAAAAATAAAATAAAAAAAAAGGGACGCCAGGTCATGATCTCGGTATGCCAGACGGACCAATCGACTTTTCACAATGAACTAATTTATTAATAACATTAACACAACTGAAATAAATAGGGTTAATTGGAACCCCTGAATGGCCCAATAATGTCAGCTTGGCTACGCAGGGATTCAAACTCACAACCTGCCGATCATCAGAAGTCCACTCCATCATCGAATGTAAAACAATAAACTGCTAAAGGGCGTCTGACGTCTCACCTTGATTACATTAAGACACATGTTGATAACGTGCTTGGCGCTTGTGCAGTAGTCTCTGGCTCGAGAGTAACACTTCAGGGCGTTGCTGAGGTCACCGCAGTCCAGGTAATGATCTCCGAGATCATCGTGGCCCCTCCTGAACACACCACAGAGCTTTCTGATTACCGTAATTTCCGGACTATAAAGCGCACCCTTATATAAGCCACTGAATTTGACAAATATTTTTAACATTAATAAGCCGCAACTGTCTATAAGCCGCAGGTGTCTACACTGAAACTAATGAACTTTAAACAGGCTTTACTGAAAGAGAGTGTCTGTTACACGGTGTAACGGGTGAAATACGTTGTGGCTCCTTTAAGAGCAGAGCGGCATTTTGGGAACAGCATGTCACTGCATTCTTCCGGTATTACTGCGTGTGTGTGCGTGTGAGACTGTGGATTATGTCCTTATTATTTTCTGATGCTCATTTCTAAGTTTCTTTGACTAACCCGTAACGCTGTTGCCAAGAAAAATAAAAAAGCACGGGTTTTGGAAACCTGTCTGTGCTTATATGATTTCTGTTCTGGAGTTTTAGTGAGCTCTCCCTTCACCCTGACTCAACACGTTACAACGGCTTGTATCTAAACAGTAGCCGACCAAGAAAGTCATTGTTCACTGTCTTCCTCCTTCCTTTCACAACCACAGTGGTACTTTGACCTACGAGTGCATTAATGTACGAGTTTTCCGAGGTACGAGCGGTCACTCGGTCGATTTTTTTGTTACGCGAGCAAAAAATTGAGGTACGAGCTCGAGACGCTGCTGCTACATGGCGAAGCGAAGCCAGAAAGCGAAGATTGTGACGAAAATTAAGATAAGCAAAGAAGAAAAAGTAAAAAGTGTAAAGTTTAGGGATACGTAGTGAACAGGAGTGATAGTGAAAAACGAGTTTTCCCTCCGCCTCCGCTTATTGCCTCTACCCCCCCTCCACACACACACACACACACACACACACACACACACACTCGCGCACACGCACACACACAGCTTCTGATTGAGCTGTTATTACTGATAGGATGTCGTATTAGAGCAATAAATAAATAAACGAATAGACAAAAAACAAATAAACATTGGTCAATAAATAAAGTAAGAAAGAAAAAATAATAAAGTACCTGATGCTTTCTTTGATTGAGTTTCCCTTGTAGTTCTTCAGGTCAGTGTCGAGTTTCTCCAGTTTGAGCAGGGCTTTTTTCCGGGTCGATTCGGCCCAGGCTGTGTCGAGGGGAGGAGGCTCCACTGCTCCTTCGGGAACCGCGTCTGGCACTCCTTGCATATCCCTTAGGGGGGAAATAAACATGATGTTTATATATACAAATACAGACGTGTAGCATAAATTCCGGCTCAACATTTGAATCTATAATGAACACAGCACCTTGTGATCTTTATTATTACATCCCTTTGTGACGCACTGACAAAAACCGGTCCTACATCATCCGTAATGTACAGTATATGGACAAACGTTTGTGGACACTTTACCATAAGATTGATATGTGCTTTCTGAACGTCCTATTTCACATTTAGTTCCCATTTGCTGATATAATAATATCCAATAGGTCCTAATCCTATTCCAATAGGTGAGGAGGCCTGGGGTCCCGTCGGCGTTCACATTCACCCCAAAGGTGCACAATAGGATTGAGGTTAGAGCTCAATAGCAGGAGATCTTCCACTCCAACCCACGTAAAGCATATCTTCATGGAGCTGAGCTTTTTGTATACCGGGGCATTCTAAGGCTGGAACAGTTTTGGGTCTCCGAGTTCACACGAAGGAAAAAAATTTCATGCTACCGCATCCAGACATTTGTGTGCCTTCAACTTGAACCACATGTGGCTGGAAAAGTGAAGCATCCCAATACTTTTGCTTATATCATAAAAAAAGTTTTCATGCTTGTGTTTTCCTGAACCAGGAACCCTTTTATTTTTGAGGTAATTTTAGAAGATGTACTGAAGCTGCTCTTGCCTTGTTGCTTCGGTGAGCTTGCGATGGATCTCTTCGTAAACGTCGACGTTAAATGTTCTTTGGACAAAAGACAAGGCCATCTTCAGAGCTTCCACGCGTAACTGCGGGCAGTGATCGGCGATGAACTGCAGCCGCTCGATCCTCATCAGCCCGCTGTAGCTGGACGCGTACTGCTCAAGATCCTGTAGGAGAGAAATTAAAAACCCATTTCCTCTTTCTTGCTGAGGAACAGACTCCGATAAACGTATTTACATTTAAAATCTGTTTGTACGAGGCAGAAAACCGTCACCTTCTTGTGTTGCTTAAAGGTTTGAGAAAATGTGTCAAGACAATAAATTACAAAGAATGCAAGTTTGGTGACAGCATCTACTGGATGTGCACTGAATACGTACCAGGGTGGGATTTTCCACAACATAATTGGTGTCGGGTGCATTCTGCTGGTCTTCCTGAGGGTCGGCATCGATCTGCATGGGCTCTACCGACCCCTGCGCGAAACAAAAAAACAGCAGTGCAATCAGAGCGACATCACACGTCATTCTTTACCCGAAAGAAAAAGAGTCCACTCTTCCTCTCCGAATTCTTCTTATGTTTGTTTTCTGCCGCCCCTAATTACACTGCAGATCATAACTTCTAACCTCCTCAACCCCAAATTCAGCATGTGGTAGTGACATCAAATCACCAATTTTGCACAAAACAACACTTCTTTACATACATGCACTACACCGAAACTAGTTTGTAGACATTTGACTATACGATTGGTATGTACTTCCTGAATATCCCAAAACTCATTTAGTCCTTGTTGCTGTTATCATAACCTTCACTCTTATGGGAAGATGTTCCACTATATTTTGGAGTGTGCTTCTGAAGATGTGTGTGAGATTCATTCGGCCACAAGGATGTTAGTAAAGTCAGGTACTCATGTAAGCGAGGTGAGGAGGTGTGGAGTTTAGTCAGCCTTCACATTCACTCTAAAGGTTTCAGAGGTCAGAGCTCTATAGCAGGCCACTCGAGATCTTCCACTTCAACCAATGCGATATTCAAAGCAAAAACCATCCTCATAATAACAGTTTAGAGAGAAAAGAAAAAAAAATAAAATAAAATAAAAAAAAAAAATAAAAAAAAAAAACCACATGGCAGGTGTACAATCTCACGCCTCCTGACTAAACCAGGGGTGCTCACACTTTTTCCGCTTGCAAGCTACTTTTAAAATGCCCAAGTCAAAATGAGATGAGATGTTGAAGAAAAGATGTTTTTTTATATATACACACCAAACAAAATTGATTAGGAAGCAAGTGAACATTTGGTCCTCAAAGTTGATGTTAGAAGCAGGAAAAATGAACAAGCGTAAGGAGTTTGCCAAATCGTGATGTCTAGACGTCTGGGTCAGAGCATCTCCAAAACAGCTGCTCTTGTGGGATGTTCCCGGTCTGCAGTGGTCAGTATCTATCAAAAGTGTTCCAAGAAAGGAACAGCGGTGAACCGGCGAGGCTGGTCCGTGTGGTCGGATACAACAGATGAGCAACTGTAGCACAAATTGCTGAAGAAGTTAATGCTCGACGGGTCACGACTGTTCTGGCAGCAAAGAGGGACCAACACAATATTAGGCAGGTGGTCATAATAGTATATGTTCCCAAAGCACAATACTGTAGAAATGAAACTTGGATATATACAGATTTACTGTCCTCAAAAAAAATAACTCAACATACAGACATTGTCAAAACAACTGGCAACAAAAGTGAGTACACCCTCAGTGACAACAACTGTACATGGCGTAACCCTGCAAAGCCACACGTCCTATTCGTCATGTTCATGTTTTTATCTGCTTGTCAGGACCATACACATTTGTGTATCTTGTATCAGAGCAGTTCAAATTTGGTGCTTTCTGTACAATTCTCTCATACTGACCACTGGATGTTCAACATGGCACCTCACGGTAAAGACTCTCTGGTAAAGACTCAAAAACAGAACCAGAAGGTCCACTCGTCAGTACTCGGACCGTATGCCGCACGCTGCGACAAATCGGTTTACATGGCTGTCTGAAGCTGCTCACAAGAAAGCCTGCAGACAGTTTGCTGAAGAACAACCTGTCCAAGAGCATGAATTACTGGAACCATGTCCTGTGGTCTGATGAGACTATGATAAACTTGTTCGGCTCAGATGGTCTCCAGCATGTGTGGTGACACCCTGGTGAGGAGAACCAAGAAAATTGTCTGCACATTGACTACTTTTAAATATATCCAAGTTTCATTCTATAGTATTGTCCCATGAGAAGATACTAAAATGTACTGTGTGTGTGTATATGTGTGTGTGTATATGTGTATATATATATATATATATATATATATATATATATACACACGAATACATAAGCACTATATTGATTGCCAAAGGTACTCGCTCGTCTGCCTTCACATGTAAATGAACTTGAGTAACATCTGATTCTTAATCCATAGGGTTCAATATGATGTTGGTCCACCCTATGCAGCTAGAACAGCTTCAACTCTTCTGGGAAGGCTTTCCACAAGGTTTAGGAGAATTTTGGATCGTTCTTTCAGAAGCACATAATCCCAAAGGTTTTCTATCTGATTGAGTTCAGGACTCTGTGCAGGCCAATCAAGTTATTCCACACCAAACTCACTCATCCTTGTCTTTATGGATCTTGCTTCATGTTGGAACAGGAACAGGCCATCCCCAAACTGTTCCCACAAAGTTATGAGCATGAAACTGTCCAAAATGTCTTGGTACGCTGAAGCATTAAGAGTTCCTTTTACTGGAACTTAGGGTCCGAGGCCAACTCTTGAACAACAACCCCACATCATAATCCCCTCCACTAAACTTTACACTTGGCACAATGTGGTCAGACGAGTAACATTCTCTAGGCAACCACCAAACCCAGACTCCTCCATCTGATTGCCAGACAGCAAAATGCCATTCGTCACTCCAGAGAACACGTCTCCACTGCTCTAGAGTCCAGTGATGGCCTGCTTTACACCACTGCATCCGATGCTTTGCTTTGCACTTGGTGATTAAAGGCTTGGATGCAGCTGCTCGACCATGGAAACCCATTCCATGAAGCTCTCTATGCACTGTTCTTCAGCTAATCTGAAGTCCAGATGAAGGTTGGAGGTCTGTAGCTATTGACTCTGCAGAAAGTTGGACCCCTGTGCACTGTGTCTCAGCATCCGCTGACCCGCTGTGATTTTACGTGGTCGAACACTTTGTGGCCGAGTTGCTGTGGATCCCAATCTCCTCCACTTTGTTAGAACACCACTAACAGTGGTGTTCAGACTGTGGAATATTTATTACAGAGGAAATTTCACGACTGCACAGATGGCATTGACAATCGTTTACTATCAAGTTAATCAGTCATGTACAGTCCTGGTCCATGACAATATCTTTAAAAGTCTGGATTGGAGAATACGTTCCAAGCAGGATTAAGTAAATGCTCGGAATCGAACAGCAAACTGTGCCACACATCAGTTGAAAAAGTCACGTCATGTGTTACTCCAAGACTGGCAAACATGCTGTGAGGCAGGAGCTGAGCATTGAGTCTCCAGTAAAAAAAAAAAAACCCTTTTGGAGGAAGTCACAGAAAGATCACTTCTGTCCTGAACCAGCTCGGAGCTTCCCGCCACAACACAGTAATGTGGCTTTAATTATCAAAATGATATGATCTCGGTGCATCACGACAGAAGAACAGAAACACCACAGCAGCATTATTATTAAAAATGAAGCTTAAACACTTTCAGTCACTCAAATAAGCAGCTTATAGACAGGATTCAACAAAAGTGGGGAAAAAATGTATTCGCTCCCCAACAAGCTCCAGATTATTGACAAAAGTTTATGGACACCTGACCATAAAATTGGTATGTGCCTCTATTTGTACAGTCCACATTTATTCTCCATTTGCTGTAATAAGAACCTCCAACTCTTCTGGGAAGATGTTCCAGTCAATTTTTTGAGGGTGCTTGTGGAAATTTCTGGAGATTCATTCAGCTACAAGGGTGTTAATGAAGTACTGATCTAAGTGAGGTGAGGAGGCCTGGGGTGCAGTCAGCGTTCGCATTCATCCCAAAGGTTTTTGATTGGGTTGGAGCTCTATAGCGGGACATCTTCCACTCCAACACACGTCGAGCATATCTTGAAGAATACGTGCACGGGGGTATTGTCATGCTTGAACAGGGTTGGATCTTAAAGTTCAAGTGAAAATTTCATTTTCCTGCATCCAAAGGTACAATTGTGTGCCTTCAATGTTCGTGGGAACAGTATGTTGAAGAACCGGGTGTCCCAAGAGGGCGAGGTTTCCGGTTTATAAGCACCTACACAACTGTCAATCATGAGAGATCCTTCATTCATGCACTTGTGTATTATGATGCTGAAACTCCGGAGCTCCTGTCGAAAACTTTGGCAGGTCAGATGTTTAAATATTCAATTCACTCTCTAAACGTTAGGAAGGACGGCGAGGAAACTGCTGGTAATTGAACACCCAGAAAGAAAAACCCACCCAGACTGCTTCATAGGTCAAACTCTACTCATCTTCCGTTTTAATCGTGTTTCTGAACAATAAGGAAAGCAATTTCCTTCCTTCACGAAAAGAATCGACCGCGCTCCATTGTCATTTTGATGCGCCGATGACACGACATGCACATCCCGATGGCTCTCGTTCGCAGTTTTCAGATTAGACTCCGATCTCGGAACACACTTGCGAAAGATGCTCAGGTCTGATCCAAAAAAAAACAACAACATTATAATAAAAGACGTGACATCAAGCACATAAAACTGTAAATGTAAACACATACAAAGTGAACCATCAACTGCATGCATACAAGAGATCTAGAGCAACTCAAGGTCCTTTAGTAACACAGTTTCATTAAAATTATCTTATATATAAAAAAAAAAAAAATAAGGTTTCCTGGTTGCAAAAAAAAAAAATATCACCAGCTCCAGAATTGTGCTAAAACACACATTTTGCTTTATAAACCAGTGAGAACATTTTAGAAACGTATGTATGGATTATCTATAGACACACATCCATGTTGTCCGAGTTACCTGACATCATAAGGAGATGACATGATTTATAATCCATCCAAGAACCCCAAAGGAACCCTAGATTCACCAGTAGTCATCAGTCAGCTAGCAAAGCGGTTAGCTAACTAGCAAAGGACTTCAATGAGCGAACACTGCTGTTGTGAGCTTCCTAACAAGCTAGACAACATCCATAACCGTGTCATTCATATAGTGAAACCCAATATATGTAATTATAGCACATTATATCGTTCGCGTGGAGACCTACAAAGCTCATGCTAGGCGCTCGCGCCGATCTGCGGCCCGCAATGACCAGGATTAGCGATTAGCATGACGACCAAAGCTAATGCTAGCAACCAAATAAAACCCCTAGAGACGGTTACAAT
The DNA here is from genome assembly GCA_014706435.1 of Silurus glanis. Lineage (NCBI taxonomy): Eukaryota > Metazoa > Chordata > Actinopteri > Siluriformes > Siluridae > Silurus > Silurus glanis. Next base: position 3,807,420 of record JAAIIK010000034.1, on the reverse strand, counting down.
TATACCGTCACCCAAGAATTGATGTGTTTCCACTCCTCCGCGTTGACAAATCGGTCCGTTCGTATTACAACAAACTTCTGTAAAATGTATAATACTTTCTTTTTTCTTTATTTTTACCTGAAAGTTAAAGACCTGCACGGGCAGAGGCATCTCCTCCTGCTTCTCTGCTGCACAAACCAGCCGCGAGCGCACACAAACACATCCGGGCCACGAACGTGCGCGTAACCCCGTCGCCCTGCGCGATGACGTCATCAAGGCGCCGGCTATGCAAACTTCCTTCCCCCCCGCCTTCTAAAGGCGTGTGCTGGAAAAATATTATTATTATTATTATTATTATTATTATTATTACTATTATTATTATTATTTG
>JAAIIK010000034.1:3782403-3796729 GCA_014706435.1 Silurus glanis | reverse complement strand
ACACACACACACACACACACACACACACACACACACACACACACACACACACACACACACAATATGAATAAATAAAAAATCAAATACTTACCTTTGCTCTGACATTTTCGAACGAAGCCGGGCTCACCAGCGAGAAGCAGATCAAAAACACATCCTTCAAAAACAGAAGACAAAAGAAAAATCAATAAATTAATATTTACTATGGAACAAAATGGCAAGAGGTCTGGACACACATAGTCTTTTATGGTTTTCCAGACACATGCAAGTCAATTTTGTTTCTATACAACAAACTAGTTAAAGGATAAAAAAAACCCCCACAAGAATTGGACAGTGAAAGACTGGAAAAAAAGTTCAGTGGAGTCCAAATGGAACATTTTTGTCTCTAACAGAAGAACTTGTGTAAGAGGGAGAACAGGAGAGAAGATGAGATCAGACTCCCTCACCCCCACAGTCACACATGGAGGTTGACGTTTAATGGTTTGGGGTTGTTTTGGAGCAGGGAAGGTTGGAGACTTATTCAAGAAAGTAAAAGGAACCAACATGGCAACCATTCCATACTTCAACACCATGCAATTCCAACAAGACGGTGGCACCGCAACCAAATCCTATTGAACCGCTCTGGGATGAACTGGATCACAAGAAAGAAATCTCTAACTGGTGTAGAACATCCTTGGCAAGTTTTATAAGAGGCATAAAAAAGGATTTTAGATTAATGTTTGGAGAAACAAACATCTGGGCATTTATATCTTTACTTAGTCAAAGTCAATCTTCATACCATTACATGACTGGAGTTTGTCGCATAGAAACAAAAGGAACATGTGTCTCTCAAAAACCAATCAATTCAGTAGATTTGATCCAAATTGGTGCTCAGCTGGTAAACAGAACCAAAATTGGTCCTCCCTTGTTCTCCATTTATATTCGACCTCTTTGTAAGGTCATATCCTCACATGGGTTACCACTGCTTCATAGAACCTTTACAGGAACCTTTACAGGTGACACTGAAATAATTCTCTCCTTCCACCTACAGACATTCTTGTCAGGCAGATATCTCATTGTGAACGGCAGCTCATTGACTGAAGCTTAATCCCAGATAACTGAACTGCTGGTCATCCCAGGTGATTTATCTCCATAAGATCTTGTGATCTCTATGGACAACTCCCAGATCTCACATCTGTCCACAGTCCTTTTCTTCTTAATCACTGTCCTTTACTTCTTACATTGTAATCTAATGAGGAAGTGCTAGCTCAGTGCTTAAGGCAGTGGGTTACTGATCAGAAGGTAAGGGGTTCAAGCCATGGTATTACTAAGCTGCAACTCTGGGGGGGGGGGGCCCTTGAGCAAGGCCCTTAGCACTCTGTTCTCCCGGGGCGCTCTACCACGGCTGACCCTGTGCTCTCTCCCCAGCTTTCTAACATTGCTGGGAAACGCGATGAAATAATTTCATTGTAATATACATTTGACAAGTATAAAGCACCTCCTACCTTTAGCACACTGTCAAGTTCTTATCTATAAAAGCAGGAGAATTTGTCCGTTTCTGGCCCCTCAGATGCTTATTCAATCCCTCACCTCAAGACTGGACTACTGCACCTAATGTCTGGTAGGTTTGTCTTTAAAAGACGTTTTTCCTTTGTAACTGATCCAGAATTCAACTACACTACATGACTGCTTGACTGGTCCCAACATTTCTAGGGTGCCAGATGTTCTCCCAACATGGTCAAAGACAAGATGCCGAACCCACGAGGATCCGACCCATCTAGAGACGTTCCAGCGTCAGTTGGATCCCACTTCATGAAGATTTCGGACATTGGACTTTGAGGATAATCAACCTCTTAATCATTAACCAAAAAAACCTTCTACATATGCAGTTTCTCCATCATTGAACATTGTTGGTGTTGAATCTATAATGACCTTAAATGTTGAGCCAATTTATGAGTTGTTCAGGAGCTCCTGGTTCCACAACTCCAACTGACCGTATAACTTGTGAAAGGGGTAAATATACATGATTCACTGATATCTAATTTATTTTCTATAATTCTTACATTCTGTAACAATGTTCTCTCCATCTCTAACTGGCCGCACTGCATTCTGGGACAACGAGTCGAGCGTTTGCTTGAACGTTTCTTTTACCACTTCTGTACTGGACTCGTTAACAGTTCGAGATCGCGCACGTATTTCTTTAAACCCCCCTGCGACACATCTTGCGAACGATTATCAGACATATTCATCGTACAGCTTACAATGATTTCTTTCAGGTCTAAAAAGCCCAACAAAGAGGGCTGGTTGGTAGATTAGTGGTAAAAGCATTGGACTTTGGTTTCCGAAGGTCATGAGTTCCCTTTACCCCACACCAAGCTGCCACTCCCGGGCCCCTGAACAAGGCCCTTAACCCCTGTAGCTGCTCAGTTGTATGAATGAAATAACTAAGTCGTTCTGGATGAGAGCATCTGCCAAATGCCATATATGGAACATCAGCACTGACCCTACGAGCCTGTGAATATCGTTCGAACATGGAGGTTTAAGGATTGTAATGCAGAGAAGAAGTAAAAAGATGGCTGAGGAGGGACGAGGCTTTACCGTCTGAGGGTAGGAGAGCGGTCGGAGACGGTCGTAGTCCTCCTGCCCCGCAGTATCCCATAATCCCAGGTTTACAGGTTTCCCGTCCACCATAACATTGGCAGAGTAGTTATCAAACCTGTCAGAATGAGAGCAATGACCAGGGGGAACATATAGACAATACCATATATACACACACACACACACACACACACACACACACACACACACACACACAGGAGAGGAATGAGGGGTATGTAAACTCACACTGTTGGGATGTATTCTCCTGGGAAAGCGTTGGTGGTGTAGCTGATGAGCAGGCATGTCTTACCCACGGCTCTGCAAACACACACACGATTTTCGAATTTTTCTTCCGAACAAACACATCAACGTATTAACCACAAGCCATATTATTCTACAGTAGAGAAAATAAGATTTACACATTCGCATCAGTGCATTGGATACAAGTTTTGAACATAATTGCGTTGCTAAAACTCTAATTATTTCTACATAATTATTAGCGTTAGCGCTATACTTTTATTAATTCGAACGTGACCAATAATCTGTGACCGATATTTGATATGCAGATCGTTTTCTCCTCGCTCAACCGTTTCTCGAGCGCGTTCTCTCAGCACCGCCGCTGCTACGTGAATACGACGTATCGACACTACGGAGACCGAGGCGTGTCCTTAGAGTCACACAGAACACAGATTAACATGGCAGAGGTAGAGCTGCGTCTTCCTGCAGACACATTGTGTTAGAAGTAAATTGTAAATTGTTAAGTAAATTGATGTCTTTATTTTATTTTATTTATGAAACGTATCGTTGGCTTTTGCATCGGGATGAGAATCGCATCTGCATCGGTTATAGAGATAAATATCGCTAATATATAGCATTATTTACAGGTAGCATTGGTAAAATTATCATTCTGCAATGCTTTTTAAGGAAGGAGTCTCCAGTCGCAGCTTTTCGACTTTCTCATGAAGACTTTAACGTCTTATGAAAACGTTCGAGAAGAAAAGCTGACTGAGTCGATGGGCTTTCTTAAACGTGTAACTCTAAATGGATAAAAAGTCCTCGGTATTGTAACCACCGACAAATCACTGTTGTATAAAGAAATTCATGACGTGCTGCTATGGGAAAATGATGACCGAACGGCAGTAGTGACTGTGCTTCGGCATCATCAGGCCGTCGTCGATTAATTTCACGTAACAGCATGCCGTGACGTGCTTTCGCTCCTTAGGTATCAGGCACAAAGAGCCAAAGACGCCTATTGCGCTGGCAGCTCGACACCAGAGAAACCATGGCAACCGGCAGGAAAGCCTGAGAGGAGGGAGAGCGATGAATGACTTGGATACGGCGCTGATGCGAGGTGAAAATAACGATACTCTCGGGGCGAGCTTTTCGCTTCCTGACGATTTCTTTTGTAAGCCGTACTGAATAGAATCCGCTGAACATTACGACGTGTTATTAGGATTTTTTTCTAAATGACAGTGTTCAGTCTCAGAGAGGATAATTATCCCTTATTAACTCTGTCTTTCTTTCTGCTCGGGTTTTACACACACACACACACACACACACATTTCCATTCAGTCCTTTCGCTTCAATCCTGAATGGAAAATCCAGACAGTGGGTTCTGTGTGTGTGAAGAAAATAACTCTCTCTCTCTCTCTCTCTCTCTCTCTTCTTCTTCTTCTTCTCTCTCTCTCTCCTTTTCTCCCTCTCTCTCTCCTCTCACACACAGAGTCACAGTTTTACACTCTCGATCTGTGTGAAAGAAAGCCGTTTTCTCGACAATGCGACGTCATCACACTCTCAGTTCATCGGGATCTGCCTCTATTAACGGAAAGAAAAAAGACGAATGCTGGACTACAGCTGAATCTTTCTCTCCAACACTCCTTATACTGCAATCATTGTTTCTCCAAATTAACTACCTTATTAGCTACATCATGATTTACCTTGTCACGTGACAGATCCCAGTACAGATACAAGACTGGAAGGCTGAGCATTGTTGCGTTATAATTTTTATCTTTATTTTTCCCAGATAAATCGTAATCGTGTCGATTCTATTTAAGGAACTGGAGGATAAAAACGATAAAAGAATATACAAGGAACTATAAACAGATAATTGCATAAAGACGATGGGAAGTGGGAACTCTGTGGTTATGGCTCTGGGTTGCTGATCGGAAGGTCGGGGATTCAAACCCTGGTATCGCCAAGCTGCCACTCTTGGGTCCTTGAGCAAGGCCCTTAACCCTCTGTGCTCCAGGGGCGCTGTATCACGGCCGACCCTGCGCTCGGACCTCAGCTTCTGAACAAGCTGGGATAGGCGAAGAATGAATTTCTCTGTGCTGTAATGTATATGTGACAAATAAAGGCTCTTCTATTCTATAAGTTTAACGAATAAGATTTAGCGACTTGGCAAAGGTGAACGTGTCTGGCGAGGGTCAGTTTTCTCTTTTACTTTGATTTTAATGCAAATTTTAGTCGTAGTCAAAATATATAGACTCCTGAGAAACATAGTGTGCGAGTATAATATGACAGAGTGTCCGGTAGGTTGTTATCGACTTTTCTAGCGACAAGCTTCAGAATCTTCACGGCTGATTAAACCGGCTGGTTCTCCACACGCCCTACTACATTTTTGCAATTTTAAAAACAGCTTTCTGCTCGATCGTGTGAAAATCGTTACAGTAATTACTGTAAAAGTGAAAAGAAAATGGGGGAAAAGCCGACGTAGAGGCAAAACTAGGCAAAAAAACACAGAAGAAATGTGACGTTTTATGTGCATTCGTTCATCTTCATAAAGCTTTGGTTTTACATGCTGCTTTATCGCCATATCCTTCTCAATAGACCAGATTTTCACCTCAGGCAAAACCCCAAAATGTAATCGATTCCACATTTCATTCGGTTTCCTAAAATCTCACAAAAAAAAAAAAAAAAAAAGGAACTGGCTCGTAACATATTTATGAGCCGTTTTTAAAAAATTACGTACAAGAAGTACAGCGTTTTTCTTCTCGATTAAAAGTATTAATCCACTGTGTAAATCAGAATCATATTATATATACACACACATACATATATAAAAACATATACACATATATAAAAAGTGTCGATCGGATACAAGTTGACGCGCTGCATCCTTAAAAAAACGATTTAGTTCAATATAATTATTAGCATTAGCGCTATACTTTGATTACTTAGAAAGTGACCTGTAATTTGTGACCAATATTTGATATATAGATCGTTTTCTCCTCCCTAAACCGTTTCTCGACAGCACCGTGAATATGACGTATCGCAACACTACGGAGACCGAGGCGTGTTCTGAGAGTCACATAAAATACAGATTAACATGGCAGAGGTAGAGCTGTACCTTCCTCCAGACACAACAGAAAATAATTTGTCTACAAATTAGTCAAAGTTATTACAAATGTTGTTTTTTTTAAGCAGCTAGTCAATTCATCTTGACATTAAACAGTCCAATCTGTGTGAACATCCTGTTTCTGTGAGAGGAGGTGATCTAGAATACGACTGTTGACTCTCTAGGGCAGGGGGTCTTCAACCTTTTTTGTACACATATATACTGTGTAAAAGGTCTTGGGTCACCATTAGATTTGTTGGTTTAGCAATGGTTTAATGACCACACAATTATTTCTCAGTATCTTTAGTAGAACACAAACTGAAAAAACAAGATGTTTGTATTCAGTATTAAAAATAGCTTCTATAAGCTAAAGTGACAAGTATTTTAGTGGTGGCCTCTCTTTATACTTGAGGAATAGCAGGAACCTGGCTCTGGTAAACCTAAATGAAATGGGACCCCAGTTAATGTCATGGCTAACATTTGAATGTGAGGGGAGGTGGTAGCTCAGTGTTTAAGACATTGAACATTGATCCAGAAGGTCACAAATTAAAATCCTACTACTTCCAAGTGGTCACTGCTGGGCCCTTAAACCCAAACTGCTCAGTTGTAAGTCGCTCTGGATAAGGGCGTCTACCAAATGCCATAAAGGTAAACGTCTGAAAAATGCCATAAATGAATGATAGCAGTGAGAGGTCTATTACACAAGGTTTGGCAACTTCACTCTCACAAGGCAACTTCACTCTCAAAGGAAAATCAGCTAACCAACTGAATAATCAAGATATGGTAGATCCTTTATTGATGCAAGATGACCGCTGCCTTAAGTCTTCCCCAGCACATAGTTAAGATCTGAACTCTGTGGTGACTGACAAACCTGGTCATTCAGTATAGTTTCAGGTAGTCAGTCAGCTGACCTCATTTTTTGGCCACATAACATTGCAGAACCTAGACCTGAACAACTGAAGCAGCCCCAGATCATAACCCTGCTCCTACAGGCTTGAACTGTAGGCACAAGGAAGACCATATGAGCTTTTTTTTTTTTTTTTTTTCTTTTTTGTTCCAGAGTCCAATTTTTATGCTCCTTATCAAATTGAAGGCTTATTTTTCTCAAATGAGGCTCATTGATAAATAGTTTTCTTGAGGCTACACATAGCTGTTTAGTTCAAATCCCTTGAAATGGAAAGGTTTATATGTATAAGTATCAGAATTTTTTTTCTGTTGAAGTCCACCGTTATTGTTGCCGAAGCAATTTTAAAGGATTTTCCCCAGAATGTTCTTGAAGCCCATTAATAACTCTTCCCCAGCATGATACTGTGGTTGGGGACCTCTTATCTAGGGAACGCTACGTGTCTGGAGTGTGAGATTATGTACATTGACTATGTTCATTAAAAATAATCCAATGCCACATTGTAGAGCTTATGAGAGACAAGAAGCGCGAATGTGTTTGTTTTTTCCGCTAAGATAAAGAAGGACAATGGACAGGGACACAGTCGGTAGAGCCAAGGAGGAAGAGTGAGGACGAGTGATACGAGACAGTACGAGTGGAATGCTACAGTGGAAACAATATGAAGCGACGTGGCTCATGCGGGTTGCCAGAACTTCTCAGACAATCTCCTGCACTCTTTATTCAGGAGCGAACTGTTTATTCCTCAGGTACCGAAGCCATGGTTTTCCAAAATCAATCTCAAAGCAGACAAAAAACAATCTGAGGACCCCGAAATGACCTGTTTCACCTTTTCTACCATGTTAGCAACAAAATCTATAGAATATAGAATAAATATAGAATACATTTTCATAGTTTGTGAGACCAATCATTGTTATACCTCTAAATAACTATGTGTAAGCCGACATAATAAATGAACTGTACATAACTTTTTTCTTGTTGTTTTTTTTTTTACTTATTTTATGCATTTGAGTTGTGACATAAAATAATTAAAATATTACAAAACAATTTAAATACTAAGTCATAAATGTAAGTGAGCTCCAATAACTGCCATAAAAATAATTATTCTTATTTTCTTTTTTAAACCTGGTCATTCAGTATATTCAGGTTGTCAGCTGACCTCATTTTTTGGCCACATAACGTTAGTGAACCGAGACCTGACCAACTGAAGCGGCCCCAGATCATAACCCTGCCCCCACACAACATTAAATTAAACTACTGAGTGAGTGAAATTATATATTTAAAGAATTATCATTATTACTCACAGAATTACTGACTAAATATTGTTTTCTTATTGTGTTGGTTATGGGGGGTAAAGGATTTTGTTATATTCAAATATATACTATTAATAATAATATTAATAAAAGTAAAGATACACAATTATGAAGATAAATACTGTATTCATTTATGATAAATATTATTATTTTTTATTTATTACTACTACTTCCGCTGCTACACTACTATCTATGTATATTTTCCATGTTCATATTGAACATAAATTTATATATTATATTTATACATTTATCTGCACACCGCTGCTATTAAAGGCGAAAACACATTTTGTTGCTGAATACGTGCACTATGCAATGACAATATAGTTCTATCTATCTATCTATCTATCTATCTATCTATCTATCTATCTATCTATCTATCTATCCGATTTTATTTCCACTTTTCACAATAGACAATCAAAAAGCAGCTTTTCAGATATAAATCGGTTTAAAAAATACTATTTCTACAGATAAATTCCTGTGTTTACACGTTTCACTATTAATAATGATGACGTAATGTTTATTTATTTATTTTTAATCGATAAAGCAGAATAAAGCGCTGTAAAAAAAAAAAAAAAAAAAAAAAAAAAGGAGTAAGGTGTGTAATAGCATGACATCATTGACTAAGAGGGGCTTCAAACCACTCCGCCACATTGCGCGTGCGCGAAAGCAGTCGCGCACGCGCGGTGATGACTAGGTAGGGGAGGGGCGGTGGGGGGCGCAGAACCGCTAGCGTCAGGATTCCTTCTGAATACAAACAGAATTTTTTTTGTTTTTTTTATAAATACAAAAAAAAGGAAAGGAAAAATTCTCACGCAGGATTTGAAACATTATTAATAAAATAATTAATGATGAAAAACGGATATAATAAAAGGACATAATAAGCGCCTCTCTAGACCGCCCACTCCCCCCCCCCCCCCCCCCCCCCCCCCCCCCGAGCATGGACATTATTATAATAAGAATAAAATGATAATAATATAATGATGATGATGCGCGTGAGATGTTTCATGTCTGAGCCAAAAGAAAACAATTCGTTTTTTTCCTTGCACAAGCACGAGGACAGGAATGAGTCCCATCTCCATGCACACCGAATGGTTTCTCCAAGCCCCAGCCCATCTCCTGCAACAGCTGCATCCCTGAACACTGCAACATGAACCACAATGAAAGCTCAGAGATTTCTCACCCATCGCCCACCACGACGCATTTGATGGCTTGCATCTGGAAAAAAGAGAAGACGGCTGAAATGCACACGAGTGCTGGTGCTGGAGCTCAGCAGAGGTTCTGAGATGGTGGAGAGATGTCGAGAAGGAGCCTGTGTAGTGCAGCATGAAGGCCGGTTGCCAGATTTGCACCGAACCCCTTTTGCTGTAGCTGATTGATCCGTTTTTCAGAGCTCTCACACATCTGACGTTTCCAGCCACATGTTCTTCTTCACACAAGTGTCACCACGAACTTATAGGCACACAACCCCACATGAAGACGTGTGTACATTCACTTGAACTACAAGACCCAAAGTTGGAGTGGATCTCCTGCTCCAGAGCTCTGACCCTCAACCCTATCGAATGAACCATCATCCCATTCCACACTGAGTCTACGTTTAGATTGTGGAGATTTGTGGAGAATCATTCAACCACAAGGGTGTTAGTGAAGCAGGTTCTGATGTAGGTGAGATGAGGAGGCCTGGGTGCACTCAGCTCTAGAGCAGGAGATAGTCCACTCCAATGCATGTAAAGCATACAGTATCTCACAAAAATTAAGTGCACCCCTCACATTTCAGCAACCATTTCAGAATCTTCTCAAGGAACGATAATGTAGAAATGAAACATGGATATATTTAAGAGTAGTCAATCTAAAGCCACACGTCCTATTCATCATGTTCATGTTTTTGTCTGCTTGAGGGAACCATACAAATTTGTGTATCGTGTATTAGAGCAGTTAGAATTTGGTGCTTTGAGTCCAATTCTTTCATACTGACCACTGGATGTTCAACATGGACCTCATGGTAAAGAGTCTGCTGAAGGAAACTTGTCCAAGAGCATGAATTACTGGAACCATGTCCTGTGGTCTGATGAGGATAAGATAAACCTGTTTGGCTCAGATGGTCTCCAGCATGTGTGGTGACACCCTGGTGAGGAGAACCAAGAAAATTGTGTCTTGCCTACAGTGGTGGCATGGTGGTGGCAGCATTATGTTCTGGGGATGCATGAGTTCTGCTGGTACTGTGGAGCTGCGGTTCATTGAGGGGAAACATGGATTCCAACATGTACTGTAACATTCCGAAGCAGAACATGACGCACTCCTTTTAGAAACTGGGCCGAACCACAGTTTTCCAACATAATAACGACCCCAAACACACCACCAAGATGACCACTGCCTTGCTGAGGAAGCTGAAGGTGAAGGTGATGGAGCGAAGTATGTCTCCAGACCTGAACCCTATTGAGCACCTGTGGGCCTCAAGCTTAAGGTGGAGAAGCTTCATGTGTCTAACATCTAACAGCTTGTAGATCACATGATGGTCTGTACTGGCCTTCATTAGGGACCTCAAGTTTCTATAATGGTTTCTTTGGTTCGATCATAAAGATTTAACCATGCACCCAAACATACTATGTAATAAAAACAATTCGGTGATAGTTTTAATGGAAACCATTAGAATTTCTGTGATGGCTTTTCAGCAGGATTATAATGAAACAGTGTGTTTTAGTGTTGTACCATGTGTTTCATATCGTCTACCGTGATAACGAATGTGAAAATATTGGGGGGAAAAAAGATACAATGGAAACCATTAGAATGTTTAATGGTTATAATGGTTTTAATGGGGATGGTGTTGGTGCTAGTGGAAACTGGAATGGTGTATCCATGTATGTGGGGCAGTTTTCACCTTCTATAAGGGAAAATTGAGTCTATAAATATATTTGAGTCTAGAAAGTGTCATTTTTTATTTTGCATTCCTGATTGTAAAAGTTCCAGAGGAGACTTCTTCTCAACCGTGGTCTAATCTCTTGTTATTGTCTTTTTTTTTTTTTTTTTTTTAAATAATTCAAGCTTGCATGAATGAAGCTTAAATAAGGATTGTTAGTATGTTCCAAAAAAACAATTCCTCATGTGGCGTTTTTCGTTCATCTGGAGGTGGAACGTGCAATCTGGCAACCCAGAGTGTGGGTTGAACTGCAGTCCAGGGCAGTTTTTAAAGCGCCCACCATCTCATCCCAAACCCATAACCACCACACCAGGGACAGAAGTTCCTCTGAAATCAGGCAGTTCTTCTGAGTCCTTCGCCAACAATCCAGACAGAAGACTAGCTTAGGATCCCTGTGGCACATTATGACATCACAACTCTTTAGTTAATGAGAGATAAATGACTTGTTTTGGTGAGGGAAGTGTGTTAATCCTCATTCGAGATGTATTTTATAAAAAAAATAAAATAAAAAAAAAACACTAAGGATATGTGATACCACTTATTTTCTTTCAGGGACCTTCAAGACGTTCTACAGATAATGATAGCGATTCATATGTGACATTTTATATTCAAATTCCTCATTATTATTCATGTCATATAATATGCAATGGGATAATTATGAATATTATTAATCATACACATATTGATCATTTATAGTATTTGGCAGACACCCTTATCCAGAGCAATATAATTTATCAATTTCAATCAATCAATCAATTTTTATTTCATATTATCTCATTCATACAAGGAAGCAGATGAGGGTTTCCTCATCTCAGTCTTTACTTAATCAACTCAGTTGATGTGAAAAGACTCGAATGTGAAAAGACTCGAATACTTAAACACAGTAAATAATTACATTTACTTCCTTCCTGTCCATTATTGTGGAAATCTACAGAAGACGTTGAGTGACGATCCCTTGGTGGTCCTGGTGGTTCCCTGATGAAGAAGTGATGTCCTGTTATGGTTCAGGCAAACAGACGAATCTTTCCATGGAAATACGTGTGCACGTGTAACAGGAAAGTATGTTGAAAATTACATGGTCTCCACAAATCCCTCACCTATGACTGTCAGAGTTATTAAAAAAAAAAAAAAAAAGGTGTGGCTTCTGTTAATCAGTCCTAGTGAAGGGGGCGTGGCCTCCACCTCTCCTTATTTAATCAAATCGCATTACAATCGCAGGAAACACACTCAAAGTCATGAATAACGAGAACAGAGACATGTTTAAGAATTTTTTTTTTTATTGCTTGGCCTGCCATTGGGATGATCGACACCATAAAGGATTACGAACGACATCAGCACGATAAAAATGGAGGACAAAAAAAAAAAAATAAAAAAAAAAGAGAAAAAAATAAAAATCTGCATACATCACAAAAACTGAGAAAAAAAAAAAAAAGGTCCTCGGCAAAGCGAAAGAGAAGCAGATGGACACGATCACATCACATCTGCGTTTATCAATAATATAACTGTGGAGATGATGGGGGGGGGGGATTGGGGAAGGGATGATGAACACGCACGAGGGGAGACGAGGGACGTTGCGGCACGACGTGAAGTTTCATCATCGTCCTGCTGGAAAAGCCATCACAGGAATTTGAATGGGTTCCATTACAAATTTGAAATACACAGTGAGTCCGGATGCATGTTTCAATCCTCATCATCGAACCAAAGAATCCATTACAGAAACTTGACGATTCATGGCATCCTAATGGTCCCCAGTAGAGACCATCATGTGATCTACAATCTGCCCCAGATGAGTTCTATTGGTTCTTAATGGTATCAGACAGAAAAAAAAAAAAAAACCAAACACAACTAATAGCAGGTATTAAATGACATTTTATACCATTATAACCAAAAATCTATGAAGGTTTCTGATGTTTCTTTTTTTTCCCAGCAGGATGAACAGGACCAGGATGAACATTTTCACATCACGAGAGTTCAGCACAGTTTACGGGCCGCATGTGGTTCTTCCTCAAACTGTTAGAGGAACACAATTGAATGTTTTAGAATGCATTCGGTAGAATAAATCTTCCTTCACTTGAAGTACGAGACCCAAAATTTCCCCTGTGCACAAAGCCAGCTCCATGAAGATACATGGGTTGGAGAAGAAGATCTCCTGCTATAAAGGAACACCTTTGGGATTATTTTTTTGCTGACTCCTCACTTCCTTGCCTATATCACTACAGGGGGATTCAAACATTCCAGATTAAAGCTGTAACTCTCAGTTGTTGTTTCCCAGGTGAAGAACAGAAGAACAGAGAGGTAAAAAAAAAAAAAAAACATTGAAGATATATTCCTACACAAAACGCTACACGTCCGTCGGCCTGCTGTGGACGTGTCCCGAACCACATCCTAGTCACTGATAAGCCATCAAATCTTTTAGTCCACTAGGGGGCAAACCACAACCTACACGGAGAACTCTAACCCCTTCACAAACGCCTGTGGATGTGTCCTAAACCACACCCTGATCACTAATAAGGCCTTATAACCACCATCTAAATTCCCATCCTTCATCATTCTGCTATGGATGTGTCCCAAACCACACCCTGATCAATAATGAAGCTTCATAACCACCATCTTAAATGTCTGTCCTTCATCAATCTGCTGTGGGTGTTTCCTAAACCACACCCTGATCACTAACGAGGCTTCTTAACCATCTAAAATCCCCGTCCTTCATTAGTCTGTTGTGGACGTGTCCCAAACCACACCCTAGTCACTAATAAGGCTTCATAACCACCATCTTAAATGTCAGTCCCTCATCAATCTGCTGTGGAAGTGTCCCAAACCACACCCTAGTCGCTAAGAAGGCATCTCAAAAGCCTCAAAATCACACACACCATAGAAACAACGCCCCCTTCCCCCCTCACTAACGCCGCATCACTAGTCCACTGTGGACGTATCCTATTCACAAATGAGGTCTCTCGTTGGATGTGTCCCAATCCAAAAATCCTATTTACTGCACAAGCTTCTTATTCACCACAAAGCCCCTTTTCCTGAGCAATGGATGTGTCTCAATCCACACCCCCCACTAACAATTGGTCCCAAACCGCGCTTTAGTCCCTCAATATGCCACGTAACCGCCTTGAAAAACAGCAAGGCGCCGTCGATCACTCACGATATGCAGGTTCTTCCCTACATGGGTGACGAACACCTTTACCGGTGAATACGGCAGACTGTCTGGATGTTTGTGTGGATCGAGTGAACACAGGAGTGAACACTGGAGTGAACACAGGAGTGAACACTGGAGTGAACAC
>JAAIIK010000034.1:3698631-3744863 GCA_014706435.1 Silurus glanis | reverse complement strand
TGTGTGTGTGTGTGTGTGTGTGTGTGTGTGTGTGTGTGTGTGTGAGATTGTATATGTGTGTGTGTGCGCGTGAGAGTGAGTGAGTGTGTGTTTTAAAGATGGAGTGTGTGTGTGAGAGCGTGTGTAAGATGATCCCGATAACACACACACTCTTGCTGCTGCACTTGTTTTTGACTCCAACACCCCCTCCCCCTCCCCCACCCCTGAGTTTGAGATTAAAGGAAACCCTTTCTTGTGGTTCTGGTTTCTGGTAGATAAATCGGTGTCTTGGTGGATCTCGTCGTGGCAGAACCGGCCGCCCGTGAGAGCCTTCCATCCGGACCGGGACGACCCTCAGTACACGAGCCGGCAACTAATTAATGCGTTTCAGGAATAATTAACTCCCAGTTCCCGGAGTAATCCGAGTCATTTCAGGGTGCTAACGATTTCACGATCACGAAAAACAAAACCCCGCTGCAGCACCGGGAGGGGGCGTGGTCAGCATCGTTGCTCGCTCTCCCGAAGGGCCGTGTTATATGCATGAACAAAACCGTCGCCACGGACACGACACGCGTCTCAGCAAGATGTTAAAAAAGAAAGGAGGGGGGAAAAAAAAAAAAAAAACCTGTAGCATCGTATATTATATAATATAATATTTTATTCTATTATAATTACGGATACATTTTGTTTAACCTCGTCATATTTACTGATGGATTCCGTTTTTTTGTTTTGTTTTGTTTTGTTTTTAACGTGTATTAATACCTAATCCTTGTTTACACGTCACCATCCTGAACAGTAATACCACAGGATGTGCTTTTAAAATAAAAACATGTACGTGCCTATGAGTTTCTTTGTACGTCGCAGAAGTTTGCTGGAAGACCAAAAAAAAAGAAAAAAATGTAGAAACTAGGAATAAATTGATGCAAAGCACTTCTCTTTTCTACTCGTGTTTTTTTTTTTCTCTCTTTCAATACTCTTCTGTTTTTACTCAAATACATCATACACACATTTGAGGGTTAGGGGCCTTGCTCAGGGGCCCGGAAGCGATATTTCAGCATCGCTGGGACTTGAACTCGGGACCTTCAGATCCAAGGGCCAGTGCCTTAACCACTAAACTACCACTTCGCCAAATACATCATACACACATTTGAAGGTGAAGGGCCTCGCTCAAGGGCCCAACTGTGGCACGTTAGCGATGCTGGATTTGAACTCGCAGCCTTCAGCTCGATGGGACTGAAAAGCCATCATTTCTAACTTGAACAGCTTAAACAGGGTGTGGTGGAGCCCAAGCATGTTCCAGCTTAACGTTCAGCTCCATGAAGATCTACTTACATGGGTTGGAGTGGAAGATCTCCTGCTATAGAGCTCCAACCCTTTCAAACATGCTGAATGTGTACACTGACTGCACTCCAGGCCTCCTCACCTACATCAGCACCTGACTTTACTAACACACACGTGGGCACAATCTCCACGAAATCTAGTGTCATAACATGATGACGTTATAAGATTATGAGCGGTGAACTGAAGAACACTGAAGATCGGCAGCAAGTGAATATTTTGGGTCACGACTGTTTTGGAAGCTAAAAGGGGAACCAACACAATATCAGGCAGGTGGTCATAATGTTATACCTGATCGGTGTGTGTATGTATATATATACTTATTACAGTTACACTTAAAATCATGGGGGATGCAAATGTTTGCACAACAATAACAGTATGCACAGTATTGCAATGCAGAGTTGATCATCCAAATATTGGAATGTTTGGTTAAAAAGATGCCAATCTATATATATAAATAAATCTATATATATATAAAACTCAAATACCACTGACTGACTCACTCACTCATCACGAAATCTCAAAAACCACTGAACGGATTGCAATGAAATTTGGAACATACCTTCCTCTTGGGTCTTAGGTGCTCACTAACAAAGGGTTTTGAAAAATTCGCCCTGGATCGCGGCTAACTCGCGAAAAACGCGAATTCTCACGCATTGTACATTCTTCGAAATAACATTACGGATCCTAATGAAACTTACTACATTGTTTCTTATTACATGTTAGATGCACGATAAAAATTATTTTCAAAGTAGTTTGCCCTGTATCGGTACTACAAAGGGGTAGTACGTTATTTGTTGACGTTACGTTCTGATCTCTGATCATCCAGTCCTGCTCAGTGCTTACTGCTTATTGCCATATTGCTTAGCGTTCTGCCTTCCGTAGCGAAGCACGGGTACTTTCAGCTAGTCTGGTATAAAAGCGAAATTCGGTCATAAATCGAATCGCATCTCTGTATCAGCATGTCTTTGAGTTCAAGGGTCCATAAAAGCCATTAAGCTGCTTTTCTTTCGAACACAATCAAGTGGAGTGTTGCAGTATCTTATAACGTTTATATGGAATCTTATCGGCTCCTGCACCTCGACTGAACTCAGATAATCCTGATAAACTCAGGTAAGTCAAATCAAGCAGCTTACAGTACACAGAGAGACAGAAGAAAAAAGCAGACCACAGTGTTCCATAAAACAATGCAAATCAACACAAGATACATAATCAATAATACATTAATAAATAAAGACATTTACTATACAGTCATAGTGCAGAGGAGGTCAAGTGATGCAGTGCAATGATCATTTTTCCTGACTAAGTCCAAAGTGCAGGGTTGCAAAATAGTGGTCCATGTTGATTGTGTTCATGTAACACATATGAAATGAACAGTGTGCGATTTACATTACTGTAATGTTAGTGTTAATAGAAGCAGGTCATGATGACGATGGAAACAATGGTGGGTTCTTGGTATTATTGATGAGGTCGGTTACAGATGGGAAGGGTTTTGGTCCTGCTGGTCCGTAGCCTTCTGTCAGAGCGGGGGTGATTTAAAAAGTGTGGACACAAACATAAAAAAAAAATTTGTCAAGTCAAATGGAATTAAATGACTTGGGGAACTAGTAAAAGCTTCTAATTTGGGATGTAGGAATGAAACAATCATGAAAAACTCGAGGAAGTAGACAAAAAAACCATACCTAGAAGGAAAGAAGCCAAAATATGGATAGATGGAAACAAAATAATCAGCCAGCAGTAAAGCGAAAAAGAAGCATAAAAAAACCCCCACGAGACAAAGACATCAGAATCAAGCAGACAAGAGGAACAAGGAAATCAGAAACAAGAAGAACTAAAAGAGCAGTAATATGAGGAAAAGGTCACTAGGAGGCTAAAAAGATGGAAATGATCAAACAAGGGATATATATATAACAAAAACCCAAGGGAACTAAGGAACCAGGAACCAGGAACAACTGCAGTAATTAAAACAAAGAGGCAAGGCGATTCGAGGAGAAGAGACAGGCCCATCCTGTAGGAAATGGCTGCATAAGAGCCAGAGACAGATGGAGGACAAAACAACCAATGTGAAGGTATTTATAAAAACTATTTGACCCTGGAGGGCTCCAGGATTGTTTTCTGGCCATGTTTAAAAATCTGTTTTTTTTTTTCCTCTATAATAATGGATTGTACCAGCATAGAAGTAGAATTAGAATAAAACATTTAGGGGTGTTATAGTAAAACCACCAATGGTATGAGCATGAAGCAAAATAACTGTATATCCTCCACTCTTCTGGGAAGGTGTTCCACTAGATTTTGGAGTGTGGTTTTTGGCGATTTGTGGAGAGTCATTAGTAAAGTCAGAAACTGGTGTAGGTGAGGTGAGGAAGTCTGGGGTGTAGTCAGTTTTCACATTTGTCATGTTGAGTTCAGAGCTCTATAGCAGGCCACTCAACATCTTCAAGTCCAATGAATGTACAGCATATCTTCAAGGAGTTTGCTTTGTGCACAGAGGAATTTTCATGCTGGAACAGGTTTAGGTCTCCTAGTTCATGTGAAGGGAAAGTTTCATGCCATAACCCCCAATGACATCCTATACAGATGTGTGAATCTAACTTTGTGATAACATTTAAACATTTGGCTGGAAAAGTCATGTGTCCCAATACTTTTATTCATACTTTTGTTAATATATGCATTTTTGCCAAGGGTCAGTTCAAGCTACAAATAAATTCTATAGAAAAATAATAAATTAGATGCAGAAGATTTCAGGAGTATAAATAAAATTTGGTCTTCTGTCCATAAAATAGTTGTGACACATAACAAATGACTCACTGGGTGTCCTGGGATGACCGGACCAAACTAAATCAGTCCAGACGTCCCTTTTCCAAACAAGGTTCCAGTACAGAAGTAGATTTGCTTCCCTCGTGCCCATTTAGCCAGGCAACTCTTATAATTGATAGTTACAAAGTTATCATTTCAGTTCCAGGCCGTTTATATGACAGTGAAAACATCCTGAGAAGAAACCGAGCCTAAAGGGTTTGACGTCGTCAGCTCAGGAATGAGGCCAGGTTGGGGGAAGCAGGGATCAGTGTCACGCGATATTTCCAGAAGCAGAAGTGAGTCAGGATTTCCTCAGAAGTGAAAAGTTCAATCCAGACAGTGTAGGAACCCAGGAGGTGGATTCGGTTCTGAGCTGTCCAGGGTCCTGAACAAACAAGAAGGATTTTCATCACTATGCTTATCTGGGTTTGTGTTTCAGCAAACATCTGGTCTGAAAATATTCTCATTTGAATTCTTGTTTTGTTCTAGAAAAATACATTACAATAGTTATTTCGCTGATCTGATCTCTGTGTTAGTCTGCATTTATTCGAGTAGTTCTGGTGGTTTGTTGCCTAATGCTTGCTTGTTGTTAGCTTGTTTACTCTAATGCTTGTTTGTGGTTCCACATTTAGTCCCCATTTGCTGTTCTAATTCCCTGCACTCTTCTGGGAAGATGTTGGATTTTGGAGTGTGCCTGTGAAGATTTGTGCTCATTTAGACACAAGGGTGTTAATAAAGTCAGGTAATGATGTAGGTGAGGTGAGGAAGCCTGGGGTGCAGTCAGCGTTCATGCCAAAGGTGTTTAATAGGGTTGGAGCTCTATAGCAGGAGATCTTCCACTCCAACTTATGTAAAGTGTATCTGCATAGAGTTGGCTTTGTGCACAGAGGCTTTGCCATACTGGATCAGGTTTTGGCTTCTTCTAGTTTAAATGAAACAAAAATGTCATGCTAGCACATACAAAGACGTCCTATACAATTGTGTGCCTCCAAATTTTTGGTTACAGTTTGGGGAAGAATCACATATGGCTGGAAAAGTGAGACAATGTCCGTTGTGAAAAGCGCTATAGAAATAAACTTGACTTGACTTGACTTGGAAAAGTCAGGTGTACCAACACTTATCCATATAGTGTAGTTTTAACTATTTACTCTAATGCTAGTTAGCCTATTTACTCCAATTCCAGTTTGATGTTAGCTTGTTTAATCTAATATCAGCTTATTGCTCGCCTGGTTACATTAATGCTAGCTTGTGGGTGGCTTGTTTAGTCTAATGCTAGGTGGAGACTTGGCTAAATTGGAGGCTCATTTGATAGTTGATTGAAGACTTAATTCACAGGTTAAAACCAGGTCCTGCTTGTTTGGAATGAATACTTCATCCACACCAGGCAAGATTGACCTCTGCTGTGAACATGTTTTCAAATCCATGCGTGATTAGACTTTTGATTCGGTTTTCTCTATAAATCATTGACCTTCATTGAACTCCTCACACCCTGCTCTGTAATACATTCCTTTCAAGTGACTACCACGGCCTGACTTCACACTCATTCCCTAGAGATATTGTATAAACAGTATCTCACTTCTATGTTTTGCACCCAGGTGATGGACTGAACCTCTACAAACATCTGGGTCACTCATGTTTCTTTAGAGACAGGCCCTTATATTTAAACAAAGCCTTCAGGTTTACCAAAGACTATTGCAATATACACATTATACCAATAAAATTGATAACCCAAGATTTGAAATAACCATCTGTCTGTGAAACTTCTCCCTTTAAAATATCCAACAAGTGTCAGAACATTCACTCGAAGGTCAGGGTCACTTCTTCAAGATTGCACCAGAGTCCTCATTACACAACACACCATTGCATCATCATCATTATCACCTGAATAAACATTGACTCACAGTCCAGCCGAACAGAAATTAAATGAGGTCAGAGCTCTATAGCAGGCCACTCAACATCTTCAAGTCCAATGAATGTACAGCATATCTTCAAGGAGTTTGCTTTGTGCACAGAGAAATTGTCATGCTGGAACAGGTTTGGGTCTCCTAGTAATCTCCTGCTTGTGGAGATTTGTGTAAGAATTATTCGGCCACAAGAGTGTTAGTAAAAGCAGGTACTGATGTAGGTGAGGTGAGGAGGCCTGGGGTACATTTAAAATAAAAAATTAATCCCAGAGGTGTTCAATAGGTTCGAGAATCAAAGCTCTATAGCAGGAGATCTTCCACTCCAAACCATGTAAAGCATGTCTTCATTGAGCTGGATTTGGGCACAGGGGGAATCCAAAGACATCCTATACTGTGTTCCTCCAACTTTGTGACACGAAAGTACTTTTTGGTACTTTTGTTCATACATTGTAGTTTAGCAGTACAATCCAAAGTTCCATAACATTACTCTTTCCCTGAATGTACTTCATCCACCACTCCATCCAACAAGACTTTTAGTTTTTTATACACTGGAGCTACAAAAAAAGCATTAAAAGGTCTCGTGACACCATTTTATCTTGTACAGAGTCATTAAAGGTTGCTTTCTGAAAAATACTACTACTACTACTAATAATAATGATGATAAAAACACGGTTACAGTATAGAACACTTTACATATGAAAACACAATCGTATCAATACAAATCATAAAAAATAACCACACACATTAATGACTCCATAATCAGTCAATCAAAGTGAGTTGTATAAATGCTTCATGTCTATAGGTGTCTGATTTTACCCAGAAGTGAATTGCTACCACTGCTACCACTTGAGCAAAGCCCCTTAACCCTCAACTGTTTAGTCATATAAATAAAATAATTGTAAGTCGTTTCGGATAAAGGTGTCTATGCCAAATGCCCTGAATAAATAAAGGGTTTAGTGAACAAGTGACTCAGAAACAGAGGACTTCAATTCTCAACTGCTCAGTTGTATAAACGAGATAATTGTGAATGCATCTTCTAATGATGGCGTCTTCTAAATGCCAGAAATGTAATGCATTTCAAATTCAGGCCTTTTCTCTCTCTTTTTTTTTTTTTTTTGGGCTGAGCCTGGCATTTGATTTTTTTCCTCTGTGACGTTTTTTAATACATTTTAATGTCTCACAAACCACATCAACAAGTCTTTTCGAGACACCAGACACCAGACACCAGACACGTTAACTGGGTTCTTGGTGCGAGTGCGAAAAAAAACAAAACATACTTCAGATGTGAGTAAGAGGGACATGGTGTACATTTCGCTTTTTTAGCTGTTGCGCCACTTTAATTGAGTAAACTTCTCATTTGACGCCTCCCCCTTATGTCCTGTACAACTTGAACAGGTATAATTAACTGAGAAAATGCAGCATGAGAACAACATGAGAGACACTACACAAATTACATACAAAATTCAATAACAAACGTCACAATATATATATATATATATATATATATATATATATATATATATATATACATATACTGGAAATCTACTATATAGTGCACTATATCAGGCATCGGCCATTTTGAAGTGGTGTCCGGATTCTGAGTGAACAACTTCCTTCCCTACATTCATTCCCTCGTTCATACCCACAATTTTTTGATTGTAGATTTAATGTACACTGGTCCACAGACTATTTCTCATATTGCAACCCAACACAATGCAAAAGATAATTTAGTTTGGACAAAAAATGTTCACCACAATTTATGCCATTTAGCTCTAGAGTCAGCTAGACAGGGAATGCTGGAAAATGTTCTGTACATGGCGTATGTTTATATACTTGTTTATTCTCGTTGATTGTTACTTCATGTTTAACCAATGAAATAAATGTGACAGACAGTGGTGGTTTTTTAATTGTGAATAAAAATGACATATAATTGACTGTTTCACGATACAAACAACGTTAATATGACGTAGGGGTAACAAATAAGATGAAATAGTCCATGACAGTCTCTAATCTCTAACGTCAGGATCCGAATCCGTTCACTCCTTTTTATTCCCTTCTTCCTATAGAGTAAACTGAACGACCATGCACTACACAGGGAAGTGATAGCTAAGTGGTTAAGATGTTGGGCTTCTGATTGTGCGGTCAAATCCCAGCACCACAAAATAGCACTATCCTCCACTATTGCAGGAGTACCGAAAAAACGAGTGCGGCATGGGATAAAACAATGTATTTTTATATAATTTTAGCTGATGTTCTATGTCCTGAGAAGTTCCTTGTTCATGTCCATGTCTCAAATAAAACAAAACCTTTTTGTTTATTTTCTGCTTCTATTTGATTTATATTCAAAATAGAAGCAAGTGAAACAAAAAAAGCGGAGTAGCAGGAAGAAGCAGTCAGTAAATAGCATATTTTTGCGAGAGTGGGACTGAAAAATTCGTCCCTTGCAGAACTCTACCACCAAGTTGCCACTGCTGGACCCTTGAGCAAGGCCCTTAACTCTCATCTCTCAGTGGTAGCTCCAGTGGTTAAGGCGCTGGGTTACTGATCGGAAGGTCGGGGGTTCAAGCCCCGGTATCGCTAAGCTGCCACTCTTGGGCCCTTGAGCAAGGCCCTTAACCCTCTGTGTTCCAGGGGTGCCGTATCATGGCTGACCCTGCGCTCTGACCCCAGCTTCTGAGCAAGCTGGGATATGCGAAGAACAAAATTTCACTGTGCTGTAATGTATATGTGACAAATAAAGGCTATTCTATTCATCTCCTAAATTGTATATGAGGTGGTATCAAAATGTTTCAAAACTAGTTTTGTAACACTTATGATCCCTAATGTCTACTTAGATCAAAAGGTACAGGCTATTTGTTAGTACCTCAAATAATGAAGACTAGATCAGGGGGCAGATCTTTCTCTTATAAACCCCACAGTTATGGAACAACCTTCCAATCAGTGTTCGGGACTCGTTCAAGTCGAGGCTGAAAACATATTTATTTAGTCAAACCTTCTGTAGGTTTTCTTAGGTAAAAAAACAGATCTGGAGAGATCATGGGTGTAGAGTGTTTGGTGAACTGGGATATTTGTAAGCTGTCGTCCCCTCAACCTCACACGTTCACTCAGGTTTGTTGACGGTGGTGTGGTGGGTCGTCTCTTATCACAGAGATCCCTAATGTCTGAGTTACCTTCTGGTTCTCCCTTTTAGTTCTGCTGCCAGAGCGAGTCTTGCTGGAGTCCCAACTGCACAGTGTTCTTAACTTTTATACAACAATAAGGACACATAATAATCCATATCCTTCTCTCTCTCTCTTCTCTCTCTCTCTCTCGTTAAACATGCTCCCGAGGCACCAGTGACCAATGTTTCTGCTCCTCTCCTCGGATCTGCCCACTTCGTCCCGGCCTGCCTCTGGATTGGAGGCGACACTGTGCAGCTGCTGATGGTTTCATATCAACGTTCTCGGGATCCATGAAATTACGGAGTACGAACAGGAACTTTGAGGGTGGATTTGGACTGTAATTAATGTCAACAGTCTGCTACACTGACTCAGGACTACAGTTTGCATCTGAACACCATCACTGCACACCTCAACATCGTTTAGCTGTAAGAAACCCAGATGAGGATGGGTCCACTCTTGAGTCTGGTTCCTCTCAAGGTTTCTTCCTTATAAAATGAGTTCAGAGTTCACTCATCAGAGACAAACTTACACTTATAAAGAACCATGAAGAGTCAATGTTCATTGTTAAAAGCGCAATACAAATTAAAAAATTATTTAATTGAATTGTAAAAATACTTTTGTAATTAAGGAAGTGAAGTTCAATGTGAAGTTCTTGTAACCAAAAGCATTCGTGGAAAATGTGTCCTCAGTGTCCCTCAGTTGTTAAATAAGACAAAACAGTAGGGAACAGGGCGTTCTTGTGAAACTGCTGATAAGTCCTTATCAGCCCTGAGAGTGTGAGGGAGCCGAGTGCGCATGCGCGTGACGTCAAACACCGCAGCATGGCTTCCCCTCGTGCAATAACGCGTTTAAGCGTCGGTTCCATGAGACAAGTGTGCAATTGCAATCGGACAAAGACAACACACACACACACACACACACACGGTGTCGGGAGCAGGAGCGGGTGTGTTGATTAAGATCGCTTCGTCGTGTCTCTGCAGTCATACGGCAGCGGCGCAGAATAAACCGGAATAAACCTGTTCTGCCCGGTACGATGCCTCACGCGCGCTCCGACGCAACACAAGAAACACAAGAGCATGCGTGCATAAAAATAAATAAATAAATAATAATAATAATAATAATAATAATAATAATAAATATATATACAGGTTTTCATGCACATTAATTTTTATTTTTATTTTTTTTATCTTTCCAGTACCTTTACATTCTTTCCTACTAGTATACAACCTTTATTATGTATAAAGGCTCTATTATTTTATTTAATTACAAACAGCTAAATAACAGTATAGAAGGTCGCAAAAGTTCTGGCCGAATGCACAAAGTTTTTGAAAAATATATTTAATATTTATTCTTTAAACACACGCGTACTCATATTAAATGTTCACATAAACACATTTTCCTGCAATGCAAAAGTGCTTATAAATAATATACAGTAGATACTGAGAACCTGGGTGAACCTGGGTGAACCTGAGTTGCCTTTAAAAGGAGGGCAGGGAAGGAAAGGGAGGGGGCATATAAATAAGGCAATTGGTTTATTAATATTTATATGTAAATGCAGGTCAGTGCTTCTGATAGTGTTTAGGCCAGCAGAGAAGGTGTACATATACATATTATACTATACTATTATATATATCAGAATCAGAATCAGGTTTATTGGCCAAGTGTGTTGACACACACAAGGAATTTGGTTCCATCTGTTTGTGACTCTCAAAAGTACAGACAGAAATAAAACCTATACATGACAAAACAGACAAGACAAGACAATACAGACATATATATGTACAGTAAGTAATACACGTGTGTGTGTGTGTGTGTGTGTGTGTGTGTGTGTGTGTGTGTGTCTGTGTATATATATATATATGTATGTATGTGTATTACTTACTGTAAATCCCATATAATATATATATATATATATAAACTGTAAATCCTATATATATATATTATATGGGATTTTCAGTATGTAGTGCGACACGGGTACGCGCACTGTCAGAGAACACACATGCACGCGCGCGCGTGCCCCATACCGGCTCGAGCCGGTATATAAAACAATTGCATAGAAAGAGAAAGAGGGATAGAGAAAGGGGATAGAGGGAGATAGAGATTGAGGGAGAGGGGCAGGGGAGGTGGAGAACGAGAGAAGCACGAGGACCGGCCGGTTACAAAGGTGATGCTCGCGATAGGAACGGAGTTCCGGTTGATTTAGAGCACGCGAGCGCCGGTGAGTTTTTTTTTTTGTTTTTTTTTTCCCCTCTTTTCTTCGAAAGCGGCTGGATCAAACGGGATCCGCACGCGCTCCTTTTATCATCGCCAAAATAAAGAAAAGAAAAAGGAAAAAAGAAAGAAAGAAGCAAAATAATCCACATTTGAAGTCTTCAGTCGGAGAAAGTATCTGTAGACTCGGAACCTTAAGATGCTCTTCGGGGCGCTGATAGGAAGAGAGTTTGGGGCCTTTTATTTATTTTCAAGCGAATATTTTTCACGTTTTTGATTTCTTTTTTTTTTTTTCGGTAAGTAAATTTAATCCAATATTTATGTTTCTGGTATATCTCAGGTATATTTCTGGTTAAATTTTTGTTTGCTTTAAATCTTTTAATTATATGTCCCTTATTTGCATTTGGAGGAAATGTGCGTGTATTTACTTTATTACACCTCATATTCTTATATTCTAACAAAACAATTGTGTAGTAACTGGTTGGAGCCGGTTTTCGGTTCGTGCGTTCCGCATTGCTGTGCAGTAAAAAGATGCTGATGCACCATGAAGTGAAGAGAAAAAACAGATCATATCAAATTTTTTAAATAAATTTATATATATATATGTCATTATTGAATAACAAAGGATTTGACAGGCAGGAAGTGAGAAGTTCACAGAAAAAAAAAAAAAAAAAAGACAGTTTCCTGTAACTAACGGCCGTGTCTGGCGTAAACCACGCCCAACTGTGACGTAATTACACCCCCCCCCACCCCATGTTCATCTCCGAAGCGACCAGCAGGGGGCGGGGTCGACTTATGAATATTTATGATCACGGGCTTAGAACTGACATGTGGTTGCCGTGGCAACCTGGCGTGTTTAATTAGTTTGTTAGTATTGCTTTTGATCTCGGTCGGTTTGGAGCATCAGCATGAAGGGCGCATGATTTTAGTGTTTCCTGAAAAAACTTGGAAAGCTTCAGAACCTCTTTCCTGATGGTAGGAGAGTGAAGAGTGTGTATGAGGGTGTGTGTGTGTGTGTGTGTGTGTGTGTGTGTGTGTGAGGGGTGTGTGGGGGTTGCGGATGCAGCGTGTGGTGTAAAATGTCCATGATCGAGGGCAGAGAGACTCTGATGATCTTCTCGGCCGTCCTCACTATCTTCTGTAGGGTCTTGCGATCCGAGACGGTGCAGTTTCCAAACCAGGCAGTGATGCAGCTGCTCAGGATGCTCTCAATGGTTTCTCTGTAGAACATGGTCAGGATGGGGGGAGGGAGATGTGCTTTCCTCAGCCTTCTCAGGAAGGAGAGGTGCTGCTGAGCTTTCTTGGTGATGGAGCTGGTGTTGAGTGACCAGGTGAAGTTCTCCGCTAGATGTCCACGAAGGAATTTGGTGCTCTTGATGATCACAACGGTGGATCCATCGATGATCAGTGGAGAATAGCTGCTCTGTGTAAAGTCAACAACCATCTCTTTGGTTTTGTGGATGTTCGGAGACTGGTTGTTGGCGTTAGTCTATCTAGTCTATCCAGTTAATCTATCTATCTGTCTGTCTGTCTGTCTGTCTGTCTGTCTGTCTGTATGAAGTTATTTGTTCACTCTTCGCTGACTAACCCATACACTTTTCCTGTCCCTTTCGCAGACAGGACGTGACGAGTCCACAATGATGGGGTTGATGCTCAAGCTGTGCGGCTGCATGAAGCCCAACGTTTACTCCCAGGTTCCCGAAGGAGGTTGGGGATGGGTCGTGGCCGTAGCCTTCTTTTTGGTGGAGGTTTTCACCTTCGGCATCATCAAGATCTTCTGCATCTTTCTGCAGGATCTCACCAACCATTTCGAAGAGTCAAACAGCCGCGTGTCCTGGATCGTCTCCATCTGCGTGTTCGTCATGTCCTTCTTAGGTTAGACCCCTGGCTGAGACCATTCTCATCTTCTTGTTTTTTTTTTTTTTTTTTGTAGGAAAATGCTGCTCAAGGAGATGCTTCAGGAACAAACTAATTATT
Organism: Silurus glanis; assembly: GCA_014706435.1. Classification (NCBI taxonomy): domain Eukaryota; kingdom Metazoa; phylum Chordata; class Actinopteri; order Siluriformes; family Siluridae; genus Silurus; species Silurus glanis. The sequence goes on along the minus strand of JAAIIK010000034.1, from coordinate 3,731,497 downwards.
GAGAAAAAAAACGAGGTCTCAAATTATCACAATGGACTAGTTCAGTTAGGGGACATAAAGAAACTGTTGAGGAATGTGACACTCATTATAATAAGTAGTTGAACCTGTTCCAAGCGTGGAAGTGATGTTTCATGAAATTTGGATATCGGCTCTTAACACACATCACGTCTATAGACACATCTATAGACATTTTCCCCAGAAATTTTGGCCACACGGGAGCAGCTTTTCCATGGCCCGGTACTGGGGGACCTCGGATTTAGGGTTAAAAAATTTCGATTGAAAAATACAATATTTAATGCAACATTTTTAGGGAAAAACAGGACTGTTGCATTCAACAATTTATAAATCTGTGTGAGGACAACATTTTACGAGCAGTAGAACATTTTATGGAGACATTTAGTTGTTTTAGGAATTTTTAAGAAACATTTTAGGAATGCTGTAAATTTGAAAGAATGTGATTAATTTTTTTTTTTTTTAAGGGTAATTTTTTTTTTTTTTTCAACAATTAAAAAAAAAAAGAAGCAGATTTTTGTTTAATTAAAATAGATAAATAAAATCAGATAAAATCAGATAAATCAGATAAAATCAGATATATATTTATTAAAATAATACTTTTGGGATTTTTTTTTTTTTTTGGAAAAATATGGAAGCTCATTTCTACCACCTTTTCCTAATTCCAGCTTTATTTCAATTCTGCCTTTTTTTTGTCGCAATTCCGACCTTTTTTCGCAATTCCGACTTTATTCCAAGTTCTTTTTCTTTTTCCGAGTTCTCTCCAGTGATCAGAGATGCCACATGATGCTTGTTACTGGAAGAGGCACTATAAAGGGGGGTGACACTGCCTGATTGGCTAAAAATAAAGTTGGAATTGTGGGGAAAAAAAAGTCGGAATTGCGAGAAATAAAGTCGGAATCGCGATAAATGTAATTAGGCGAACAAATATTTTTTTAAGTGGTGGAAATGGACTTCCATAAAATCAAGAATCAGTTCCAGGGAATAAAAAAAAAAAAAATAGAAGACTTTTTTAAATAAAAATTTTTGGGTCCATTTTTGCGATTTATTTTGGGCCGGATGACGATTTAGAAACAAATTTGTCGTCCAGAAAAAAAGCGCCCAGAAAGCATCCCGTTGTTCTTAAGCTCTTGTTTGCTCTTCGTCTGCCCTGAGACTCATTTATGTCATTGTGAGTAGCAGCACTTGTGTGAACCTTGTTAATAAAATAAAGAGCACTGTGTGTATGGAAACGCTCTTAAAGCCTGAATGCACTTATTAATGGCACTTATGCGTGGCTGCAGTCTCCTGCGAGTCATTATGAGAAAGTGGTGCATGTTTGCTGAGCCCCTGGTGAGTTTGGTGTGTGTGTGTGTGTGTGTGTGTGTGTGTGTGTGTGTGTGTGTGTGTGTGTGTGTGTGTGTGTGTGTGTGTGTGTGTGTGTGTGTGTGTGTGTGTGTAGGAGTTCTCTTTCAACCAGAAAGTCAACGAGGCAAACACTCTGTAAAAAGAAATGTGCTGTGTCATGGTTTGTTGCATGTAAGAGCAGTTTTTTTTAAGGGCAGATCTGAATCTCAGCCTCGTAGTTCCATGCGTTATTTGCTTTGTCATTACCTGAGGATAGATTTGGATTGTAATTAATATCAACAGTCTTATTACAATGGCTCAGGACCAACAATGCACACCTCAACCATGATAAAACTGCAATGAATGAACATTTGGATGGATTCCCTCAAGGTTTCTTCCTCATGCCATCTAAGGGAGTTTTTCCTCGCCACAGTCGCCACTGGCTCAATCATTAGGGACTTAAACTTATAGGCACTAAACTAATAAACTCTTTTATACAACTTCATAGAGGTCGAAGGCACCGATAGTTGTTTGCTGGGATCGGTTATCGGGAAAAAAAATCAGACTCGATAGTTTTTCCGGCTCCCGGGCCACTTTCATTACGACAGTGGCCTCTAGAGGCGAACTGACGCCACATGCTGTTTGTTTTTTACACGTAGGATTGCGTGCTGCACAGAGATCATTATATTTGCTAATTATAGAATTATATATAAATGTTTCTTTCATTTAGTACATTTTCATGATTCAGTATTTTAAACTTTTTAATAAAGTACTATTTTACTCTGCAAATCCGCTTTGAGACAATGTCCGATGTTAAAAGCGCTCTTTTAACAGCACTGGAAACGCTCCTGATCTTTGTCCTACGTGTTAATTTTGTGTGTGTGGTTGTGTTTACAGCTCCTCTATCCTCGGTGCTCTGTAACCGGTTCGGATTCCGGCCGGTCGTGATGGTCGGTGGTCTCCTGCTCAGTTTGGGTACCATCACCACCGCCTTCACCACATCCATTACTCAGATGTACATCACCACAGGCCTTATTTCAGGTACTTGTGCTTTTCTAGGCATTTGTATGAGTGTGTGTGTGTGTGTGTGTGTGTGTGTGTGAGAGTGTGTTCATACAGGTGCAGGATAAGTCCAGGAGCATTAAATCAAGTTGATGACAAAGTCGGTGTTTCAAACCGGAACAAATTTATTGAATCAATGGGAGAACCTTATTTATACAATACAGTACCCCGGCATACACTATAAGGACAATAGTTTGTAGACACCTGAGCATAAGATTGGTTTGTGAACATCTCCATTCTCTGTTATAAGATCCTCCACTCTTCCGCTAAGATGTTTCACTGGATTTTGTGGAGATTTGTGTTCGTTCATCTACAAGGGCGTTAGTAAAGTGAAGTAATGGTAAGGAGGCCAGTCAGTGTTCACATCCATCATGTTCATGAGGGTCGGAACTCTATAGCAGGAGATCTTCCACTCCAACCCATGTATCTATATGGAGCTGCTTTGTGCACAGGGCCAGTGTTTGGGTGTCTTAGTTCACGTGAAGGGAAACTACTACATTTAAAGACATCAACTTTGTGGTAACAGTTTGAGGAAGAACCACATGTGTTGGGAAAAGTTAGGTGTCCATATAAGGTATCAATGGAATAAACCATTCTGAGAAAAGGACATGGGTTGGAATCAGTGAATAGAGGAAGAAAATCTGCTCTTTTACCTCAGAAAGACATCGATACCAAACGATATAGTCGCCTTGATTCAATGCTGCAGCTGGTGTAAAATGTTTTGCTGAGCGCTGATTTGCTAATACGCCACCATCTGTGAGTGATCAGATTTGTGGATCTCCTCAGAAGTGTGTATAATAGCAAACAGCAAGCGTTTTTGTCCTGTTTTCTGCTGCTCGCTCCCCCCCCCGACGATCAGAACACTTTAGTTTGAGCTCAACAGAAACTCTTCGCTAATGCAACACTTTTCTTTTTCTCCTCTTTCTTCTCTTCTCTCTTTCTTATTTTTTTTTGTTGTTTGTCTCTCTTAATTGCAGTTTTCTTTCAGCCCAGTCTCCGACGCCAGCCAGAGGCCGAGCGGGTTAGCGTGACCTGAGCCCCGCGCACGAGCGCCTGTTATTCTTCCTTTGTGCTGTTTTATTTCAGGCTTTGGGTGCTGCCTGTCTTTCCTGCCCACCATCACCATCCTCTCGCAGTACTTCGACAAGCGCAGGTCACTCGTCACCTCCATCGCCTCCACCGGAGAGTGTTTCTCGCTTTTCGCCCTCGCTCCAGGTAACGAGCGCTCTCCGTGTTCAGTAGAAATTGCCATTTTCAGTCTTTTCTTTTTATTTCGAAGACATATACAAAATGGCATACTGCCGTAATGACCATAAAATCGACTTCGCTGTTAAAATGTTTGCCTTCATCATCATCATCATCCTTTTTATTATTTCAGCCTTCAGCGCTTTGAAAGACCATGTCGGCTGGCGGAACTGCATGATCGTCATTGGGCTCCTACAGTCGATTGTGATAGGCTGTGGAGCCCTGCTCAGTCCAATCATCATCCGGCCCAAATGTGCCAATCAGGAAGAGGAAGAAGAAGGTTCTCAGACTCCCCTTAAGAAAATTCCCGAAGACAAATACGAGAAGGAGAACGAGTTGACACACACGTCCCTGAGCTCCGTGGATTCCGGGGTTCAGTCCATCTCCTCGCTGGAGCCGAACACGGCCCAGTCCGGAATCTCAAAAATGGCAGAAAAAAGAGAAGATTATGACCGGGAACTGGCATACATTCCTCTGAAAGAAGAGACGATAAAAGGAAAAAGTCTCGACTTGTCACCTCTGAAAGAAGCCAGCTTTATTTGTTACTCCCTCTTTGGGCTCTTCGCCACGCTGGGTTTCTTTGCGCCGCAGCTCTACTTGATCGAGCTAAGCGTGACGTGCGGCGTGCCGCGCAGCCAGGCCACCTACATGCTCTCTATCATGGCTGCGGCAGAGGTTTTCGGCCGCCTGTCAATCGGGTCACTGATGACCCGCAAGCCCATCCGCAAAATCTACATCCTGCTGATCTGCACGGCACTACTGAGCCTGGTGCTCGCCATCTTCCCTGCTGCCTCGTCGCAGTTCTGGACACTCGCTGTCTGCGCCGCCATATGCGGCTTCCTGTTCGGGACGGTCGCCTCCACTCACATCCCCATGCTGGCCGAGGCCGACGTTCTAGGCGTGGAGAGGATGGCGATGGGTGCCGGAATTTACATCTTCATCCAGAGCTTTGCCGGCCTCGCCGGTCCTCCACTCGCAGGTAAACACTGTATGATGTACAGATGAGTAAAAATTCATTCTCTAATCTCTAATATGAAAAAGGGACCAACAGAAATCTTTATAAGCCTAAAGACGTTCACGTCAAACTAAAGGACGACCGTTACCGATAGCTAGGGTGGATAGTACTTGCCTATAACCATAGTTTTTAAAATGGATGCAGGAAAAAAAAAAAACATACCCCCCCCCCATGTAAAATAGTACTGATCTTTATTATAAAAATAAATGTAATTTATGCTCTGGCCTTTGTGAAGACATTTTAAAGATGCATGAGCATGACTGTTTGGATTTATTTATGAAATGAAAACACTTTGAAGTACAATTTCATTTGAAGTTGATAAATACTTTAGAATTTTTTGTTTATTGCTTGTAAATTTAAACGTTTAGTAATACGTTTTTAAATCAAGTTAATTTAATCTTGCGCAGTCTCGCGTGTCAAATCCAATAGCACGTGGTGTCAGCGATTCGCCTCTAGAGGCCGCTCTTGTACTGTATAATGACAGGGAAATTTCTCCAGCACAGACGCAACCCAGAAAAACTATCAGTATGGATTTTTCCTGATAGCCTTATATATAGTGCACTTTATGCACAAAAGTTTGTGAACCCCTGACCATAAGATTGCTATGTGCTGCTTTTTGAACATCCTATTTCACATTTAGTCTCCATTCGCTGTTATAAGCTCCACCTTCTTGGAAGATGTTCCACTAGATTTTTTTCATGTGGAGCTTTGCCCTCAAAGTCACGTACTGAGATAGTGAGGTAAGAAGGCAGGCAACGTTCACATTCATCCTGTTTAATAGGGTTGAGTTCAGAGCCCGATAGAAGATCTTCCACTCCAACCCACATGTCAGGGGCATTGTCATGCTGGAACAGGATTGGGTCTCCTTCCTGAAGGAAAATAATACTCCTTTACAATTTGCAATCCCAATACTTTTAAACACACAGCGTGTGTGTGTGTGTGTGTGTGTGTGTGTGTGTGTGTGTGTGTATATATAATTTGTATACACACACATTTAAAGTCAAGTGCCTTTTTTATTGAAAGTGTGTGTTTGATTTTGCAGGCGTGTTTGTGGACATGACGACGGATTACGGCTATGCCTTTTACTTCAGCTCGGCCGGGGTGTTTGTCGGCGCTTTGTTCCTCTCGCTGGTGCGACCCGCTAAAACCGGCTGGAAATGTTGCAAGAAGGACAGGAAGTGTGTGAAACAGGAACAGCAGGTTGTTCCAGATGACTTCCTGGAAGTGGACATCTTTCTGGAGGGCAGCGAGGAGACAAGGAACACCACCGAAGCCTGAGACGCAAGCGTACACGAACACGACACACGCACAAATCTTGAACAATCCACCCAAAGACATACGTTACAGATGTTTTTTTTGTGTGTGTGACCAAATGAAACCTCAAGCTGGTGATGCTGCTGTTTCTCATTTCTTGATTTTTATTTTGTAAATTTATTTTATATTTTTCTTTGTGAAGATCTCCGTATGAGTGAGTGATGAGTTACAGAGGTTACCATTTAGCATCGTTTTACACACACAATCACAGGCTGTTTTATCCGTTTCCTTTGTTAAATAATTGAATTTATTGAAGAAAAAAAAAACGTGGCAGTATTTATAAAAATGAACAATGCTTGTATGCGTTTTTTTCTAATCTCTACAAAGCTGCCTGTTGCGAGACATCGTGCTATCGGCACTGAGTCGTCTCATTTACGCCACCGTTTGCTTCCCGCTCCATAACGACGCTAATTAGAGGGCAAATTTGCCAACACTTCTTGAATTGTCAGTGATGAAAGCGTCATTGAGTGTTTTAATAATGTAAAAAAAAACGTGTCACAGTAGCAGAGAAACAACCTGTATTTGTATTTCTTATGGTGTCACTTGTATAAAAATGTAAAAAAATCCGCTCTCAGCAGGCTTCTGAGAGAGTATGAACTAGAGGTCGACAGATTTTACTGATAACCGATTAATCGACCGTTAGCACTTTATTGCAAAATAAAAATAAATTTTATTGCAATGCAGTAGTCTTTACGAAGACTTAAAAAAGATGGCCATTTTAAGCACGACTGTTTGTAATTATGTGAAATGGTAACGCTTTAAAGTAAGAGTCCATTTGTAACATTAACTGAAGTGAATAAATGCTTTAAAAGTTTTTTCAACTATCGTTTGTTGCAAAATTTTAATAAATGTTTAATCTGTTAACTTCAGTTAATGCACCGTGAACTAACATGAATGAGGTACATCGCGCAGTCTGACGTGTCAAAACAAACAGCACGCGACATCAGTGATTCACCACCAGAGGCTGCTATCGCACCCTATAATGACAACAGACCTTCTCCAGAACAGACGCAACCCGGAAAAACTATCGGTATGATTTTTTGACGATAGATGATGGTTCCTGCAATCAATTTTGATGCTGATTAATTGGCAAAACCGGTGAATCGGTCGACCTCTAGTTTAACCTGATGCATGGTAATGAATCAAACTCACTGAACACACATCATTCATCGTTCATGTCTGATAACCTTCCAGCTTATACTGTAGTGAACGGAAATGCAGGATGTCTTTCTCTGAGAAGGAAACCTTACAGGACAGCTATTTTCTACCTTCTAAGGAACATCTAATGAGCCTTAGAAGATCTGGCGGTCCACAGATCTGTTGCGATTGGTGCACAGTACGATACTTACAATGGAAACATTGTGCATTTTGAATGCTCTACACTTTTTCAAAATGATTGTACTTTGTTTTCGTCCACATCATCTTCTTCTTACACTCCAGGTAGATCCAGCGCTACGTCTTCCATGTTATCGTTGTTATGAAAAACATAAAATATAAAGAATGAATATAGCAACTCTCTTTTTTTTTTTTCTTTTTTTTGTCCCTTAACGAATCCTGCGTCACTACAACACAACAAATCAAATGAACAACATTTAATATGCTTATTTATTTTCATCCATATTGGCAAAGATGATGTTGCGGGCGAGAAACAATCGGACATCGAGTGCGGCTGTGATTATGTGATAGCGATAATCCCCGCCCTCTAATGCTGAGTAAATGTGTCCCTCAAGCTGTATTAGGGCGTAGGGATGTTTAGACTTGAACTCTGATGCGCACACACACACACAATCTTTATGACTTGAACAGCGTTGATTTTCTCGGCCATCATTAAATAATTTATTGCACTGTTTGTTTTGCAATCCTTTTTTTTAATATATATATATTACATCACATCAAGTCAGTCTTTGTTAATGATTTTTTTTTGTTTTGTTTACAATAATGAAACCTGCATGCAATGAAACCAAACCCTATTGTAATAATGCACTGAAATGCTGCAAAAGATGGATTGCAACAAGATTCATATTTACACAGGAATAAAAATCTGTTGATTATTTTTACAGGGTGTCTTTGTTTTTTTGCACTAATATGCACACGGGAAGCCGAATAACCCAGAACTTGGAAAGGTGTCATGGAAAGGTTCATACTTCTGATATCAAATTCATATCTGTGTCAGGAATGAGGATGTGGAGGAAAAAAAAACATTTCAGACTGAGAGGCCAAAAGGATCATTTACACACTGAAACTTAAAATTGTGTGTATTGTGTAAAGAAAATAATGCCATATGTCATAAACGTGAATATAATGAGTAGCTTGGTGATATCGGAGCTTGAATTCCCAAACTTCTGATCACCTAAACACTGAGCTTCTACTTACTTACTTACTTACTTACTTACTTATGGAACAGAATCAACACTATCTGTTCAACTCAGAATGGAGAATTTACCAGCACTGAGGTATAAAGGAGAACTATACACAGATTTAGTATAAATATACACTAATATTAAATAAGCAACATGCATTTGGTCCGTCAGCGCCACCTGCTGGTTGCTTTGATTCTGTTAAACCTAGGTGAAACCTTTCCAGCCAAATGTGGTACTTTTCCAAACTGTTAAGTTGGAGGCACACAATTGTATCGAATGTCTTTGGATAGAAGACATGAAACCTGTTCCCGCATGACAATGTCCCTGTGCACAAAAGGGAGCTCAGGTGTCCACAAACATTTGTCAGTATTTGCAGTGTGTTCAATCACTACAGTGAGATGAACTGGACAGAACAAGAATGATGTCTGGAGCGGAAAAAAAAAACAGAGGAAAATGAAAAATAATTTTAGCGTCTAATTTTTTTCAATTTGAAAAAATAAATAAATAAATAAATAAAATAAAAATCGCAATTAAATCAATTTAAAGTTTCGTGTAAAGTTTGCAATAGATTGAAAAAAAGTATATATATATATATAATGCAAATGTTTTGCCATAAAATTGTGCTGTTAGATTTTTTTCTCCTGAAGAATCTAGACAAGGGTGTGAGTGTTTATGGGTTTATTGAATCTAAACAAGAGAAGATAAAACTTCAGATCATGCACGGTCACCTACAGCCTTCTAATTGACTAGGAATCATTACATTCATTTCTTCCACAAACAAGCTTCCACAAAAGAAAAAGATGAAATAAAACCAGACGTTATTTTCCCAGTCTGTCTGCAGGAAGTTACAGCTCTACCTCTGCCATGTTCATCTGTATTATATGTGACCCTCAGGACACGCCTCGGCCTCCGTAGTGTTGTGATGCGTCATATTCACGTAGCAGCAGCGGTGCTGAGAGAACGCGCTCGAGATACAGTTTAGTGAAGAGATATCGATCTACATATCAAGTATTGGCCACAAATTATTGGTCACTTTCTAAATAATAAAAGTATAGCCCTAATACTAATAATTATATATAAATAAATATTTTTTACCTATGCAAATATTTAAAAAACGATGATACGAATGCCAGCTTGTATCCAACATGTACCATTTTCCCCCTAACAGACAGTTTCCCAGTACTGATCATTGTATATGTCTTAATGTTTACCTGTTCACTTTACTCGACTCTTTACCTTTTAATATTTGTTCGGATGAAGTCTGTCAGCAGATTCCATTCTGTAGTATCACAAGCTACACGCTTCTCCATTTCATTCACTTGTAGAGAGATGAAAAAAGAATGGGTTATTTTTTAACCCAGTGGGGGAAGTGGTAGCTCAGTGGTTAAAGCTCTGAGTTACTGATCTGAAGGTTGGGCATTTAAACCTCAGAATTGCCAAACTGCCACTTTTGGGCCCTTGAGAAAGGCCCTAAACACTCTGGGCTGCAGGGGTCACTCCAGAGCTGGTCTCTGACGTTCTAACTTCCTAACATGGCTGGGATTTGCGAAGAAAAGAATTTCACTGTGCTGTAATGTGTGTGTGAGAAGCAAAAAGCTACTTTACTGCTTTCCTAATGCCCCAGTTCCATCTAATCAGCTGATTAACAGCTCTTCCTGAGTTGAAGTGGGTCATAGATAGCGGGGGTTATACGATTAAGGGGGCCAGACTGGGGCCAGTCATTCTGTTAAAGGGGCCAGTCACAATAAACCATTCTGACCCGCAAATGTGAATCCATTCTACTCACTGCTTCACAATAGAGTCGAGATTAGAATTTATTTAATGCAAAAGATATATCAGAGTCAACTTCTTCCTTATTTAGCGGGTTGCCACATGTACGATATCAACGTACAATTTACTCAACAGCCGTTTTTTTTTTTTTTTTTGGACAATTTAATAAATAGTAAGAGTGACAATGGTAAGTCAAGTCAAGAAGTCAACGAGACAACGTTCCTCCAGAACCCTGGTGCTACATAAAACAACATAAAGCTACATAACAGAACACAGAGCTGAGGGCTGAATGAACGTGTCCTCGCCACATAAAGTGCATCGTGTGTCAAAAAGACAACACAAGACAGCGTAGGACAAATACACAAAACACAAAACAGCGCCGCCAGTAAACCTACTGTATATTATACAGTACAGTGTGCAAAAGAGAACTGGATACAGGTGTGTACTTGTAAATAAACACAAAATGTAAACACAAAATGTCGTGCAAACAGCAACAGTCAAACGGACGTCCAAAAAAGTAGCATGTAAACAGTTATGTAGTTATAATAAAATAATAATATAATATGGGTGGAAGACGTGGATGTGTGAAGTGAGTATGAGTGTGTGGTTGAGTTGAGTTGTTCAGTGTGTTGATAGTTTGCTTGACCATCATAACATCCCACTGTGTGTATGCATGATGAATAGAATATAGAAGCACTTATGCACTAGGCACTGGAAATGCAAGCCACATTTAATTAACTATAAACGTAATTCCAAATGTGTGTGTAAAAAAAGAAAAGAAAAGAGAAGTGAAAATGTGTATGTGTGTGAGACATTGTTCCATATTGAATCTCACTTTATTGTCAATTCACATAACCATTAGAAATCAATAGATTTTGATTAACCAACGTAAGAAGGCCACACCAAACATCCAATGCCTGTCGAAGGTTCGGAAACATGGAATCTTTTATGCTTTTTGAGAGACATATTCATGCTCTTATTTGTTTCAATGCAACAAACTCGGTCATTTCATGGTATGAAGATTGACTGTGACCAAACAAATCTATAAGTGTCCAGATGTTTAATTTAATTTCCAGTGAAAAATCCTCCCTTAGCATGAATCACAGCTTTGTACACTTTCGGTTCTCCGAACATTCAGCTGAAATACTTTTACAAGAAGCCGTGCTTCTTGTAAAACTCCCCAAAGATGTTCTTCACTAGTTGGAGATTTCTTTCTTGTGATTCACTTCATTCCAGAGCAGTTCAATAGGATTTGGTGACAGGTGACTGGGCAGGACATTCCATGAGAGATATCACTACAGACAACTATTGCTCTCGAAATAACACTTACTGGTGTTTGACAGAATTGCATGGTTTTGAATTATATAATGGTTGCCATATTCGTTCCTTTCACCCCGAACCAGTATTCAAACTTCCCTGCTCCAAAACAACTCCAAACCATTAAGCTTCCACCTTCATTTTTGATTTTGGCAATGGGGCAGTCTGCTAACATGTTCTCTTCTGTTCGAGCCAAACATGTCCTATTTGTATTCCACAGAACTTTCTTCCAGCCGTTTACTGAATGATTCTTGTGTGGTGCCTTCTACCAAGTTTGAGAATTACCTTTTATTGAGTTTGTTAAATAGAAACAAAAGGAACATGCCTGTGTCTCAAAAACCACTAAAGGCCAGGTGTTTCCATACTTTTGGCAGGCTCTGTACATTATACTGTGCATGTATGGTGTTGGGCAGACACCCTTGTCCAGAGTGACATATCAATATAATGTTATACAGCAAAGCAGTTGAGGGTTAAGGGCCTTGCTTAAGTGCTCATCAGTGGCGCACTGGGATTTAAACTCATGACCTGCTAATTATTATTTCAAGATTTTAACCACTGAGTTACCAATGCCACATGTACTGAACGCAAGAATACAGTTTAGAGACCATGGTTTTCCTTGCCAACATTTATGACTGAATGATTTGGACGTTTATTGATGTCCTAATGGGCCCTAATGAATTCCATTAGATACCAAAATGTGATCTACAAGTTGCCAAAGATGATCTGCTGATTCCTAATGGCATCAGATGCCACCAATACTAAGCAACAAATCACCACAAGTGAAGACCCACAGGTTTACACCATTACAGTTTCCATTTAAACCTATACAATTCCTATTACTATAACCATTAGGACCATTTGAATCTTATATTATTATTATATTGTTTATAATTATGACTATTTTGTGTATTTTTTTTTCAGCAGAAAAGTTTGGGCTAAAAACAAATCCTACACCAGCCATTTTTAGGCAGGTTACTTTCATAAACATAACTCGCAATTGACTTCACATTTGGAACAGAAAGCTGGATTTTTGCGAGTCCCCACTTTAACTCCTCGGCACTTTCAGAAACGGAGGCCTTCTTCTTCTTTCGGCTTCTTCCATTAGGGGTCCCCACAGTGGATCATCCGTCTCCATACCCCCCTGTCCTCTACCTCTGTCACACCAACTACCTGCATGTCTTCCCTCACCACATCCATAAACCTCCTCCTTGTTCTTCCTCTTTTCCTCCTTCCTGGTGGCTCCATCCTCAGCATTCTCCTACTGATATACCCCATGTCCCTCCTCTGCACATGTCCAAACCATCTCAATCTCACCTCCCTCACCTTGTCTCCAAAACGTCCTACATGCGCTGTCCCTCTAATAAACTCATTTCTGAACTGAGGCCTAATATCAGAAAACAAAAGAAAGAAAAAAAATTGCGTTCTAGAGACATCTACTGGTCAGGTTGCGTAAGTACAACGAACAAACCACATTCTAATATACAGTATTACACACTTTTCAGGAAGCTTGTTCATTTTCTGTTGAGATATGTAATTTTATTATATAAAACATATAAGGTTAAAAAAAATATGCAATAATCAGATAACTCTGGTTTGGGATCAGATCAGATCAGATCATTAGGAATATAGGGATGTCTGGGTTTTATTCATTGTGGGTTATCAAGCGGAATAGTTTTTATTTCTCAACAGAATAATTTACAGGTTCGGGGAAGAGACACTGAGGAAGTCGTGGAAGTTCTCAAGGCGGACCCGTAAACCCGTATTTCCGGTATACAGCAAACCACGTGACGTCTGCTTCATGTATATATATATATATGTATGTAGTGTATGAACGTATATATGGAATAGAGACGCCGGTTTAGACACGGTACAAGTGACCCGTGTGAACGCTCGAACCGTTTTATTTTCGAATTATTTATTTTCGTTTATTTTTGAACATGTCTAACGAAGGAACACCTGGTAAGTGCCATCGTTTCTTTCCTTTTTTTTTTTTTTTTTTTTTTTTTAAATATATGGCGAATTTTACACCACTGCAACCTCAACAATGTCTTTCCTCAATCTACAGATAAACAAATTGGGGAATCCCTGTTAATCAGGTGAGTGTGTTTCCCCCATGCTGAATGTTCCTCTGGTCATGTTCTTCCCAGCTCACTTTCAACCAGGAGTGTAGATACTGTAGATGCAGCAGAAAGACCTATACATAACATATTCCTGTGTATTTATGCTACAGAAAGTCGTGAAACGAAAGTGAAAGTAAACTTTGAGTGGATTAAAAAAATAAAATAAATAAAATAGAGGGTTATTTTTTTTTAGGATTAATATACAAGTCAGAAGAAGAAGATACAAGTCAAAGGTTATTAAAAAAAAAAAAAAAGAAAATCAGACACTTTTTGGGTTTCAAAACACCAAAAGAGAAAACTAAGTAAAGACCATGAGATCTGGAGTGGCAGCCATTTCATCTCTACCTCCTACACATACCGAAAAACTGCCTGTAAATTTGTGCGAATGTTCTCGTACACTAAACTGACCTAAATATTCTCATCACACTGGGTTTGGTGTAAATGCCAGGCAGTTTGGAATGCCATCCAGCCGTCCGCTCCATGGTTTTACCTCCCGCCCTAGAAAAAGCATAAAAAGCAAAAACTGACAAACACAAAAAAATGTTGAATGACAAAAATCTTTCGGTAATGAAGTTCAACATCAGGTATCTTCTCAGGGAGTTTTTTTTCTCACCACCACTGCCTCATTTTGTTAACTTATAAGGACAAATGTGTGAATTAAAAGGTGACATTCTCAATCTATATACGTTATAAGTGCTATACAAGTTAAAAGAATGTATAAATTGAGCTATCCTGGACCAAATTTGGCGTCTGATGGTTGTGAGTTCAAATCCCAGCTGCTCCTAAGCAAGGCTCTTAGCCCTACAGCTGCTAAGTTGTATGGAAAAGTCGCTCTGGATGAGGGCGTCTGGCAAAATTCGGAAAAATTGACATCTTCCTATTTTTATAGGGTGCTATTAGTTTTGAAAAATGGCCGCGTATTGTGTATTGTCGCAACTGATATGATTCGAAGCCGATAAGTTGAGGATCTCCTTCGTACACATTTACCCAAACGCAGGCACAAAACAAAGTTTACCCCCCCAAAAAAAATTAATAAATAAATAGTGTTGATTTTTCATCCCAAGAATTCAAAATCCAGCTTTATAAATGCTGCTGTTCCACACAAGCAAACTGTACGCACAAAAGTTTGTGGACACCTGACCATTAGATTCGTATGTGCTTTTTGGAAATCCCATTCCACATTTGGTCCTTATTCCCAATTACAATAAAAACGGGGTGCAGTCGGCGTTCACATTCATCCCAGAGTTGTTTAATAGGGTTTGAGGGTCAGATCTTTAAAGCAGGAGATCTTCCACTCCAACCCATGTAAAGCATATCTTCATGGAGCTGAATTTGTACACCAGGGCATTGTCATGCTGGAACAGGTTTCGATCTCCAAGTTCAACTGAAGGGCATTTACATTTTTTGTGGTAACGGTTCCAGGAAGAACCACATGTGTCCCAAAACTTTTGTCTGTGTATTGTATCATGTGATGTGTTACCGTATTTTGTGATACATTTACACTCAATTCACTTCCGGTTTTAGTGGTATTTCGTTTCGTCCAGTTCTTCTGCGGATCGTGTTTCTGCGCTCCTGTTCGCGGTTAAAGCTTTTGACCACAGATCATAGCGGATAAATAGAAGTCCTGAATAGAAGTCCTCAGCGTTTATTTCAGTATCTCTAGTATATAGAAAAGTAAATAAAAAAATAGAAATCTTTCTGAACACTTGATCACTGTGTCATTGTGACTCATGTCCGGTTAATCTGCTCTGATTTTTTTTTTAGTTCCTTGTTGACTTCATAACTGTGCTTCCTCATGAGCTGTTCCTTTCATGACACGATTTTGAATACAGCAAGTCTCACGGTCTTAAAGCAGTTACACTTTCAAAACGAAGGCGCTTCGGCATCAGTGCCAGGGATGCGGGCAAGATCAGTAAAATCATTCGAAAGGCTGAATACATAATTGGAGACAGTGGTCACTGAACAAACTTCTGTCCATCATGAGGCAGCGGAGTTCATTCTCCAACAGACTGACGCATCAGGAAATCATTCCTACCGTACGCCAATGGACTGTACAATATACACGTCTATACACGTCTCATTATTCACTGTCATTTTATACACGCATACGTTCACTGATTTGCACATTTCCTTTCTTTTAATTTTCGTTCTTTTTGAATTGCCAGTTTGCATTCTGTTTTTTTTTTCCACGTCGCATCGTCTGCAATATTGTATTTAATTATAGTTACAATTATTAAATTACATTCCGCTACTGTTTATATAACCTGCTGCCGCTGTAATGCAATACATTTGCGGCATTTAGCGGACGCCCTTATCCAGAGCGACGTACAAAAGTGCTTTGAGTCTCTAGCAATATAAAAATCTACGCTGTAATCATTTCCCTCAAGGGATTAATAAAGTATGTCTAAATCATTCCCAAGATTTTCTCCTGTAGAGGAAAAGGAGTAGCTCAGTGTTGGTCAGAGTATAAGACTGTAGAAAGAACATTTACTTATAATCTTATACTCCAGTACTCATCTTAGTTCTCACTCTCCAGTGTTCTGTATTGTTGAAAGATTTATGATCACACTCTTGATGTCACCCAAATGAGGATGGGTTCCCCTTTTGAGTCTGGTTCCTCTCAAGGTTTCTTCCTCATAACATCTAAGGGAGTTTTTCCTTGCCACTGTCGCCACGGCTGCTCATCAGGGATAAACGCACACTGTTCACCTTGACTGTTGATTTGTCTGTTGTGAAAAGCGCTATAGAAATAAACTTGACTTGTTGGACATCTTTTAAGGGTTATTCCATCGTATCCAAGGATGCCGCTTCTGGGCCCTTGAGCAAGGCCTTTGAGACGTATATCAAATCTAATATAATATGGCTAATAAAGCGAACAATAAGTGAAGTCTAATGACCACTAAACAGCAACCTGTTCTAATGTCTGGATAGATATGCACTCATCATTTCCTTTGTGTATCTCAGGGTGGTTCAGGATCAGATTATGAACATGATTAATGGAGGAAAGGTCTCTGTCCCCTCCCTCCCGACGGTTCAACCTTTATCCAATGTGCAGCATCAGAAGCTGTTGGATCAGCTGGCTCAGTCGGTTAAAGTGATTGGGGACCAGCTTAATCAAGAACACGCCTTCAATCAGTAAGTATGACGTGATCGATTCGAAACGTAGCCAGATTACTTTGAACTAATGTGTCTTATGTTTTTCAAAATATCAAAGCTAATAATGAGTCACTTTATTCCATTGAGCGATGGTCATATGACTCTTTGGTTAGCTGCTAGAAGACAATTTATTTTAAATGTACTTTAAGAAAAAAGGACTAAATCACAGAGTATTTTGTAGGTAAATAATCACTGACTGAATAAAGTGATGTGTCCGAAGGTTCTCTCTGAATTCCACAGCGATTTGTCAGTTCTCATTCTCAACTCTCTTCTTTTCGAAGAACGAAACGCCATACTTTTGATCTGTTTATAGATACATTCAACTCTAACCACAAATCAAGGTTTTCTTTCAATGCACTTCTTCTATTAGGCGATCGTTTCTATAGCAACAACTCGCACACAGATGTGCTACATAACCGAAGACTAACATTACGTGGGAATAACGTTTTTAGGAGGAGTATTCAGTTTCAACGCTCTCGAACAGTCAGAGAGAAGTTTTTCGAAAACCCTTTCCGATGTGGATACGTTTGAAATCGCAGTTTTCGCGTCGCAGTGTGGAGCGTGAAAATTGGAGGCTTTCTAAAAGGGCATTTTTTAGTCATTACCGTGACGTTTCGACGAGGCCGGAAAGTAACTAAACACCGAGCAGAAATGACACCGATTGAAGCTCCTTACCTTTAGCTCGTCCGCAGTACAGGGACGTTAAAGATTTCAGACATTTCAGTGTGGACGAGCAACTTTTGGGAAATGAAAGTATATAAAAACGAAAGTGTGGACGCGGAGAGTTTTTTTCGTATTTATACGGATTAGTGTAGGCGTAGCCTCTAAAAGGAGTCGTTCACAAATACAAAGTTTTCTGCTCACTGTAACTCTTTGATGTTTAACAAGCTTTTGGTACCTTAATTGATACTTTGTTGCTCAACTGTTTTGCCGCCTTTTTTTTGGCTGCCCATCTGACAGAAAGGAAGCTGGTGAGCAGCTACTCACTCTGACTCAAGGGAGTATGTACTTTAATCTGAACCATTACTGTATTATCAAGGTACACTATTTGGAGAAAAGTATCAAGACACTTGACTTTTCCATGCATATGTGGTTCTTTCCCAAATTATTACCAGAGGGATGGAGTGGAAGATCTAAAGTGTGTGAATATGAATGCGGCCTGCACCTCAGGCCTCCACACTTCACCTACATCAGTACCTAACTTTACTAACACCCTTGTGGCTGAATGAATCTCCACAAGCACACTCCAAAATCAAGTGGAACATCTTTCCAGAAGACTGGAGGTTTTTCTAACAACAAATCGGGACTAAAAGTGGAATGGGATGTTCAAAAAGAAGCACATACCAATCTTATGGTCAGTTTAGGGTCGTTGTGACACCTCAGCCTGTTCAGTAGCTGGAGACTGAGAGCGTTAAAGTGAGGTTGTAATGGTAAAGGGCGCTTATTACTTGTCACATGTACATTACAGCACATTGAAATTCTTTCTTCGCATATCCTAGCGATGTGAGGGAGCCGGGGTCAGAGTGCAGGGTCAGCCATGATACAGCACCCTTAAAGTTAAGGGCCTTTCTTAGGGGCCCAAGAGTGGCAGCTTGACTATATTTGGGCTTCAACCCTCGATCGGTAATTAGAAGTCGAGAGATAGTGGATTTTACTGATACCGAGAGGTAGGTTGGATCGTACTTGCCGATAATTGATTAATCAAATCAGTTTTTAAAATAGAATAAAAAAGATTTATAAAACAAAATGCAGAACAATCCATGTGAAATAGTACTGAACTTTATTACAAAAAAAAAAAAACAGTATTAATAACAGTACTAGAAATGTGCTAAATAAAATCAATATCAATATATTAATTATTTTAATAAATATTGAGGACATGCATTTAAACTGAAAGAAAAAGTAACACTCCAAATAAATAAAAACAGTTACATCCAAAATGAATAAAAAAGACACTTTAATGAACAGTGATTCGCCTCTAGAAGCCGCTCTTGTACTGTATAATGACAGCGGACCGTATAATTCTCAGGCGCTCCAGCAACCCGGAAAAACTATCAGCATGGATTTTTTTCAATCAACTATTGTGGCCGATTAATCAGCAAAACCGACGAAGCGTTTGATCTTTATTAGTAACCTATCCGATCAGTAACCCAGAGCCTTAACCACTGAGCTACCACTTCCCAGGAGGTGTTGGAGCTGGGAGTTGGAATCCATGATGACAATCTGTAGTCTGCAATGGTTGCTTGGTTATGGAGTGCCTAGCTGGCTGAGATCTGACTGGAACAAGTTTGTTAAGATGAATTAAGTGTAAATTGAATGACTGTTTATTGTAATAAACCATTATAGGAAAGTAAAACACTTTTCACATCATACATCATTGTTTTTACATATTTTCTCTGTTACCTGTGTGTCCCTCAGTCAGATCGATGGTTTAGCAAGTCTGGGTGATAAGAACATTTTTTCGAAGCTTGTGGAGGGGGTCTTCAGCGATGGACAGATCAATTGGGGAAGAATCATCGTGCTGTTCTACGCAGTAGGAAAGCTGGCTGTGAAGGTCCTGAAGATCCTTGTGCTATGTGTGTGTGTGTGTGTGTGTGTGTGTGTGTGTGTGTGTGTGTGTGTTTATTGGCGTGTGCATAACTTACCTTTGTTTCTTCATTCCTTTTTGAGTAGATGGTGCTAGCGAACCTGCCCAGAGTGTTCTCTGAAATTCTGGATATGTGCTTGGATTTCTTCAGGACCAAGCTGTTGTCATGGATTCACAACATGGGTGGATGGGTAAGGAGTAAACTTACTATGACTCTGTTCTTTTAGATGCTCTTTTCATATTTTAGATCTTTTTTGCTTCTAGAAAGAAATGTTTAACATGATCTGCCTAAAGAACAAGACTAGCATGAAATGAGTACAACCACATTTCCGAAAAAAGTTGGGACACTGTGTTAAATGGAGCGCTGATATCAAGCCAGATGGTCCCTCTCCTCTTTAGTCAGGAGGACGTGGTGTCCATGGTTTTCAAAAAGAAATTGAAATTTCGATTCCTCTGACCACAAAACAATTTTCCACTTTGCCTCAGTATATTTTAAATGAGCTTTGGCCCAGAGACGATTGCAGCATTTCTGTTTTCTTCTTTGCATTATAGATATTTAAATGGATGACATGGCAAACTGTTTACAGATAATGATTTCTGGAGGTGTTAATGAGCCCATGCAGCGATTTTCCATTACAGAATCATGATCGTTTTAAATGCAGTGCCACCCGAGGGCTCGAAAGATTACTGCTATCCAATATTGATATTATTGTACTGTAAATGATGAGATATTCAACTGTTTTGCAAATTTTATGTTGCACATTATTCTGAAATGATTCCACAATTTGTAGACGCAATCTCTCACAGATTGGTGAAGCTCCGCCCATCTTTACTTCTGAGAGTCTCCGCCTTTCTAAGATACACTATTTATACTCAATCATCCTGCTGACTCGCTGTCAACTAACCTCATTAGTTGCGAAATGTCTCTCCGACTGTTCACTTTTAATAGCACTTACTTTTCCAGATCTTTCTTGCTCCCATCACATCAGCTTGGTGGTGCTGGGATTTAAACGTACAACCTGAAAACCAGCAGTTTAACATCTTAACCACTGAGCCACCACTTCCATTCCCATGTCAAATAATGTTTTAAACTGTGGTGTAGTGTGGCCTTGAATTTACACTACACAGACGAATTATTGCTCATTTTAATTGTTTCATGATCTTCGTTTGAAGGTGCTCTGGTGTCCCTGCATCTAGCTCAAGTTCATTAGACTCCCTGCGTGCTGGAGCAGAAAGCATTCTTCCCAAACGTCTTTCTGATTAATGAGACAAAAAGGCTTCCGGTCTGGAGGAATTTATGATTCATATATTTATTTTTTTCTATGCTCCACCCTGTGTTTTTGTTTATACAGATCAACAGCATTTCGGCGCTGACCCAATTCTCGATCGAGCATATCTCCGCTTCCTCTTTCTGCACCATTCCGTCTGCTGAACTCGTCCTGGCCTTCGTCTGCGGGATAGCGTTGGGTAGCATCATTGTCTGGAAACTCAGCAGGAGCATTTGAGAAAGAGAGGAAGAGAGAGAGAGAAAAAAACGAGATGCACTGTGACAAACAAAAGCTTTTAATGTGTTTATAATAATTGTGAGGTTTTCTACAAGTTGATATTTTACATATAAATGTTTGTCCTATTACAGTTTTTTTTTTTCTCAGTTCCTTTGGAGCATTTCTCGAATCCCCCTTAACAGAATAACGAGTCCTTTTGTCATTGTTCACAAACAAGATTCTCAAAATGTTTAGTCATGTTCTCAGTATGATGGCGCACGGTTTCAGCATTTCCTGATGTTACAATGAGTGAAAATGCACAAGGCTGAATTTCTTCTGTATAGCAGATATGAATTTCAACAGCACAAATGTACACATCACTGTATGTAAGATACTGATTACAAGACACCGGACAGGATTCGCATTTTTACTGTACTGGTGTTCGATCGTTTCCTGTTTGCTCATCCATTTTCAGAACTTGTAATTCTGTGTTTCACTCTGTCGCCAATTTCAGGTTAACGAGATTCACCTTTGACCTGTTTTAGAGAACTAGTTTATCATTGGTCGATCTGATTCAAGATTAATTTACAAACAAAAGTTGAATATAAATTCTTAACTCAAGCGATGAACTGATGGCGAGATGTTTTGGGGGTTAAAACCTTTCAGGTGAGAACCAGTACAGTATATTTTGATCAACACAACGTAAACCAGTGATAATGTAGGAGACAGCAGACACTTGTTCACAATCATATTTGCGATGTGACAAGAAATTGCTTTTCTGATGTGCACAAATGACGACATGATGTGGAGGTTGAACAAGTAGTTTTGAGAACTTCATTTCTGATCTGAGAAACGCTCCAAAGCAACTGAGAAAAACGAAACATTTTATTCTCTTTTATTCTCAATTTTTTTGCAGTCTTTCACCAGGGCAGTCGCTGTGTATATTTCGGTAGCAGTTGGTAGTTTTTGGAGCCCTCTGCTGCCTGCATTGATGAATTGCATTGAAACTGCACTTACTTTTTCCCCCTCTTTCCTGTTTTTCCTGTAGTTTCTCTGCTCTCTGATGCACCTGATTCAACTAATCAGTTAACTGGAAGCTCTTTCTGAGTCGATCTGGGTGTGTTAGTGGTGAAAACAGTCTTTCTCTGAAAAGGGGGAAACATTTTTTTTGTTCTTCAAATATTTGCCTTTTGTACTCACTAAATTACAGCGATGAATGACATACACATTCCTGTGCGTGAGCAAAACAACAATGCCATGCCAAAATATGACGCCAGTTCAACGAAAACTCCTCTTTTTACATTTCTACTCAAATAGGGGTACTAAAAGTTCTTGCTTTAAAGTAAGAGTAGTGATGTATGAGTGTGTGTTGTGTGCAGAAGACGACGTTAATAAAGAGATATATTTTCCTATAGTTAAATACACAGTGAGTGAACCCTTACTCCACACACACTTTCACCAGAACCATGAGGTTACACCTGCACTCTCACCTCTCATTCAATACCCTTTAGAGTAGTGAGGAAACATTGGAATTACTCATTGAAGCACATGTTGGGATAGACCGGGGTTATCTCTGGTGAAGATTTCGTTTGCTGAATTGAGAATTTAAAACACTTATTAGTTTATGCCACGGTATTTACAGAAGCTCCCATTGAATCCCATCCCCAAAACCGCCAATGGTACTAGAGCAGGGAGATTAGGACATGGTGTTCTCTAGGATCACTTGTGCCTGCACCTGTGTTTGTTTACCTGCCTGGTAAAGGGAACGTGTCTAGTTCTAGACTTCTATTATCACAATTCATTTTTCCAATTACATGATATGGACAAAAATTTGTGAAAACCTGACCTTTTTCCACATTTAGTGCTATTTTGCTTATAGACATACTGATGTAGGTGAGGTGAGGAGGCCTGGGGTGCAGTCAGCGTTCCATTTTATCCCAAAGTTGTTTAATAGGGTTGGAGCTCCATAGCAGGAGATCTTTCATTCCAACCCATGTAAAGCAGATCTTCATGGGGCCGGCTTTGTGCACGGGGGCATCCTCGTGCTGGAACAGGTTTGGGGGTCTCCTAGTTCAAGCTCAAAGGAAAGAGCACATATTGCTGGAAAAGTCAGTTCTCCCCATACATTTGTCTATATTGTGTGTGTTTTTGTGTGTGTGTGTATATATATAATGTATTTAGGTAGACCCAAACTTACGACATAGATATGGACTAAAGTCCATCAGGTCGTAAGTCGAGAAGTGTGTTTATGATGCGTTCCGATGACACATTTACATTTCTTTTATTTTATATATATATATATAAAATGCGTTCTAAGATGTAGAAAGTTACTCGGAAGTCTAGGATTCTTCTTACCTATTATCTTTGCTACAGATATATATTTTTTTACATTTGAATTATTTGATCAAAATACACACTGTGCACTTAAACACGTTTAAAAGAGAAGAAATACAGAAAAGAAATACATTTATAGGCCGTAAACTAACAAGAGTGTTCGTGAGATTTTGTCATCCACTTATCACTACCGTGTCTTTCATTTTTCAACTAGCTTTCATGTAATACCTCACGCTCTACCTCAGCCGTAATCACTCCACTATCTGTGAATGTCACTTCATCACCTTTTATTTTTTTGCCTGAAAATTTGTGAAAGGTTGGTTTTTTTGTTTTTTTTATTCTAGCAATGTTTTATCATGGGAATAAACACATTTGAAAATAGTTGAGGCTTTTGTATTCAATTTCCAATTAATTCTGGAAAAAGTAAGTGTGTAAGTGTATTTCCCAACTCATGAGGTTAATTGATAACAGCATCATAGAGAGGCAGAGTCTCTCAGAAGTAAAAAAAAAAAACCTTCTAGGAATTGTTGTTGTATATTATATATTTAACAATGGATATTATGCCACAAACCCTTCATGTGTGTAGCATCTGTATTTGAGCGAGAACGGCGTGTCTTGTTATGTCTTGCCTCCATAGTTTTACGCTACTGATACCTGGGTTTCTTGGGTAGATGACAGGACGTCTCGAGGATGGACACTCTTTACATACGCAATACTTCCTTCAAGAAAGAATTGTTTTGTTATTGATTATAGTAATGAGAATTCAAGTCAAGTTTATTTCTATAGTTTTTTTTTTTGTACAATGGACATTGTCTCATTGGATTGAATCTTTTTGTACTGTATTGTTAATTGTATGTGCTGAAAGGTTGAAGACTGGGACTTGCCCAGGGGGTTGATGGTCTAAAAAAACCAACTTTCTCATGATATGCCACAGGAGATTTAGTCGTGACTGCAGAGATGGACTTGAATGGTAAGTTTAAGGGTTTTTTTTAATTATGTGCCAAAAAATAAAAGAAGTAATTCAAATGACACAGAGCAAAAATACAGAGGGGCAAATAATCTACAAAAAAACTAAGCAGTGCAGAGCAAAACTTAACAAAAACCTGAAAAAGGAATTAACACTGGGGAAGAGAAACATTGGGCCGGCCTATGAAAGTGAAAAACTAAGAACAACACTGAGATGTAGGTGTTGGGAGGTTGTGGGCTTCTGGGTAAGCATGGCCTTAGGGCAGTTGTGGTTCAGTGGTTAAGGCTCTGGGTTGCTCAACCTATGGTCGGTGGTTCAAGCCACAGCAGCACCACTGTTGGGCCTTTGAGCAAGGTACTTAACCATATCTGCTCTATGTTTGAGGGAAGCGGTAGTCTATGGTTAAGGCTCTGGGTTACTGATCGGAAGGTCACGGGTTCAAGCCCTGATATCACCAAGCTGCCACTTTGTATCATGGGTGAACCTGTGTTCTGACCCCAGCTTCTTAACCTCGGTGGGATATGTGAAGAAAAATGTCACCGTGCTGTAAAGTACGTGTGGCAAGCAATAAGCCCCTTTACTTCATACAGGAAATAAAAATCCATTATAACAAAGGGAGAAAGCCATGAGAACGCCATCTTTTGGATAAAAAGAAGCGCAGTCACAGTCCTGACAAGATTAGATTACATATAATTTTGTTTAATTGACTATAAAATGAGGTTCTTTAGTCTACCTGGCATGGGTTTTCCAACCATTTAGTCCATATTTTGTACAATTACAACTTGGTAAAAAATGCATATAAATATCATTACTGTGATTAGGAGATTTATGAGGTTTTTGTTGTAAAATCTTTGTGATTTGATTTGATAAAGTATTCACTCCCATCACTGTGAAACTCCTAAATTTGACCAGATTACACTAAGTACCAACCAAGAGTTGTCATGTGATTTTAGCATAAATACACCTGGTTTTGGACAAACCTCAGTTTTGTTAAAGACCCTAAATAATAGAAGCACCATGAAGAATAAGGAGCTTTCAATTTATGTCTGAAACCAAGTTCTAGAAAACCTTTAGTTGAACCAAAGTTTATGTTTAAGGCAGTGAGAGGATAAAGAGTGAGATTAGTAAGTCTTTATTATGTGGATTATTGTAGAATGTATTACGTGAAATCATCAAATATAATCATCCTCATCATCCTCATCATCATCATCATCATCATCAATGCCATCGACTCATTCATACTATACAATTTTATAGACAACACAATTTCAATTTGCCAAAATAATTCATCTAAACACTCCAAAATAATGATTTTTTTTTACAAATCGTATACCATAATAAGTGTCATGCACATCAAGCAAATGTGAATATGCTTACATTCATTACAGAAATACTATGCTCATAAGAACTGGCAAAAAAAACAATAACAAGTGAAAAATACGGTATAAAAAGTGTTCTCAATGATAGCTGCTGACTCCAAAGCTCTTCAATTTGACACAAAACTGCATAAATTCAACCACGTAAAAAATATCTAAACAGACATTTCACTTTCACCTTCTTAGACTTCTTCATGTTCCTGGTTGAACTGTGCATGATTTGTATGTTCTGTTCACTTATAAGATGATGGACAACCTACAAACAGATTCCTCAATACTTTGTGGTAATTGAATAAAAAAAAAAGCAAGCATGCGTCATGTTTTCTCTTCTCTTGGAAAGTTTAAAGCAAATACACTACATGGAATCAATGTATTGGGACACATGTTCCAGCATGCCAGCTAACACAATTAATGCTGAGGAACAGAATATTTGGAGGAAAAGTTTCTTCTTTTGATTGAAATACATTAATACTTTTGAATCTACGTTGCAGGCTGAGGTGCAAGTTTTGCCCACAGTCTGTCCCAGAAGGCATTACGCAGAGCTGGGTCTTGCGGCCAGTCTATGTAGGTCCGTGTCTTCACCAGTCGCGATAGTCTATGATGTACATTTAAGAGTTGATGAGGAACCGTCTCCAGGAAGACCAGAACAAGCACGTCCCTGTGTTCAGCCAGCAATCTGTACGTTGCTAAACGCATCTCCAAAGAGCACCATTTGCTCCGGAGGTAGTTGCGGCTAACCAAGCAGAGGGTGTGCCGGCTCCTGTAGATGCTGTTGGTGATGTTCTCCACAACGTCTTTACCAAGTTCAAAGTCCCTGCTGTGCAGGCAAAGCTTGAGAAAAGGGGGCCCACGTTTCTCCAAGTTGGGCAGAAGTTCATCCATCACCCAGTGCTCGTCTTTCCCACAGTAGGATACAAAAACATCAAAGTGGTATTGTCCCTTTTTATTTGCCCTCATAGCCTCCTCGACCCAGGCACGAGCGATGTGAAAAAAAGCCATTAGGTAATCTCCAGCCAGCTGGTGGAACAGCACTACCAGCATGAAAAACACCAGTCCAAGAGAAGTGGAGGCAAAAAGGAGGAAGCCTACATCGACAAAACAGTGATCCTGAGCGTACTCACGCAGGAGCTTGGTTTCATCAACATTTTTACAGGGCAGCATTTTGGATGAGCTCCTGGCGAACCACACCTCAACACTCTGTTCATACTTTGCCCAACTGATGATCCAAGCATTGTCACAGCTACAGTGTAGAAGTGGATGTTGAATGATAAGATAGCGAAGGCTTTTCAGCGGCTCTACAAAGTTCTCCATAATGCTGAAGGCATAATAGTTGTGAAAAACCAGCACTTTCACTGACTGCAGGTCTTTGGTCAAGTCTTTCTCCAGCAAAGGTACAGAACAATAGGACATATGCAAGTACTCCAGATTGGTGAGGTTGTGAAAAATCCCACTGAGACCAGACTGATGAGACAAATCAACATTAAAAAGGATCAGACTCTTCAGGTGGACCAGATGGTTCAAATCCGTCAAGTCTATTTGGGCTGTCTTGCGATTGGCTTTGATCATAAAATGCCTCAGCGACTTGAGGAAGCGAGCAGGAAAAGATTGACCGCAGAGCAACTGCTCCGTCTCAGCAGTCAACTGGACAATAGATTTGAAAAACGTATTGTTACAGTCCTGCAAAGTTATAGCCTGGCCACAAACGTAGAGGCTGAGGCCTGCTTTCGATTCCCTGCTGTTGCTTAAAGTGAGGCTCATGGGTTTTATTCCAGAGCTGATGTTCAGCTGAGTCAAATTGTCAGGAATGCTGAGGTTGACCTGGATCGTCAAACATTCAGAGGAAGTATACTGAAAGTTTCCCAAACTCACGAACTCTACAGATGTCAAATAAAGTAAACTGGTCACCTCAACGACAAGCAACTTATTGTCGTTCATTTGCAGAGTTTGTAAGTTCCATAAGCCGAAGAAGGTATATTTCGTCAGATGAGAGATTTGATTAAAACTCAGGTCCAAAGTTTTAAGCAAACTTGTATTGGCGAATGAAAAATCCTCGATGTGTCCAATGGAACTATACACCCATTTCAGCTCCTCAAGAACTCTTAAGCAACTAAAATGCCTGCTGCTGAGAGTCCTGAAACCGTTTGTACTTAGATATAGTCTCTTGAGTTTTGTGTCGAGATCGCTCTGATTTTCACACAGTGCCAAAGCCCTGTCATCTCTGTTCCTACTCTCTGAGGTAACTAACCAATAAACCCTTAGCGATATCAGGTTCCTCAGCACGTTGATGAATGTTATATTAATTTTACTTTGACAATTACCTGAAGATAGATCAAAGTATTCAAGCTGCACACATTTATCTAATACAAGTGCATTTGAGTCGTCTATATTTAAGGATTGTATGCTCAGTTTAGTCGCCGAAAGTTCGCGTGCAGTTTCGCAGATTTTTTCCGTACTGCTTAACCTCTCTCTGTACAGTTCTACAGTCAACCAATCCACTTTTTTTAATTCAGACTTCAAATTTTCCAAATCCCTGACGTGTATTAATAAATAGGAAATATTCTTGAAGTATTTTATCCCTGTTTTATCCACTATCGTGACCTTTTCGAGAGAAAGATCGACCCGCTGAAGTCCATGTAATTCTTTGACATTAAAAGTAGTGCCATTTGGAAATGTGCAATTTGGCTTCCTGATAATAACTGAAGTGGCACTGTACACTAAACTGGTTAATGACGAAGACACGAACGTCAATCTGCACAACAAATCGGACAAGTCCTCGGTTCTCTCGTCAAACTGGAGTCTCTCCAACTTTGTGAATTCCTTTAATGCGTCTATTTCCAGGGACAAGAGCCCACAGAAAAGGAACCTGAAAGTTGTGATGTTCTGGAGGTCACTTACAGTCTCGGTGGAAATGAAGAAACTAAAAAAGTGTAAGCAGTGAAGTTCCAGAGTTTGCAGACTCCAAAGATTTTTAAATGCTCCCGGGAGCAAAGCAAAGTTGGACCCCATGATTTGTAATTCCTTGAGCTTCTGAAACCTTGAGAAAGAGTATGGGTGCAGAGTCGAATTCTCTGCCAGTTCCAGACAGAGGAATTCAATTTGAGGAGGAACACTGGCAAGGTCCATTGCCACGTTGGACACATCTTTACAGTACGCCGTTAGGTTGCTTTTTGGACAGATCCCGACTATGATATCGTTCAAGTAGCCTTCATAAATAAAACATTTATCAGATACCCAACATAGCACGCATGCCATGAGGTTTGTGAAAACAGCAACAGAGAAAAGACGCATGTTTGATCTTGCCTTGTCCGAGTAAAGCCGCTTCGCTGTCAGGTCTTTTTCCACCACCAGCTATTCAAATAATTCCTGAGATATCCAAGATATCAAAAAGATTTTAGATCGACCCAGGAGACCCTGTTCTCTAGTTTTGCTTTTTTTACTCAGAGTCCGAAAAGATTGTAGCCATGTCCTTTGTATCGACGCCGTTAGGTATTTCTTGAAAAATGAAAATAGATGCAGAACTCGTACTTCCTTTTTTTGGACTTTTAATTTGACTGTTGTGGCTCTGCTGTGGACAGGACTGAGGCGTTTATCAACTGGCCACAGAAAGGGATCTACACCATGCTCAATTACATTGCACATAGGATTTTAAGTTTTTTTTTTTTGCACTTTTAACAACAGGCAAAGCAGCTTTCCACAAATCT
Organism: Silurus glanis; assembly: GCA_014706435.1. Classification (NCBI taxonomy): domain Eukaryota; kingdom Metazoa; phylum Chordata; class Actinopteri; order Siluriformes; family Siluridae; genus Silurus; species Silurus glanis. Next base: position 3,702,351 of record JAAIIK010000034.1, on the reverse strand, counting down.
GGATTTCGATTACGATCAACAAGACAAAACTGTGTACTGTGACTTTGTCACAGTACACCAGTGCAGTTAAATTTGCCTGTAGGTTTACCTGAACAAGGCATCCGGATATACTTTTTACAGATTTTACATAACCGCTCGATTTGCAAGCGTATACGGGGTTCGAAAAAAAAGCAAGAAACCCAAAATAGACATTAAACTTTCACTTCCTGTATGCAGTTCCTGTATCACGTAAAAATTTTACCACATCTTACATGTAAATCTGAGCTGGAGGCTGACTTGAATCTTTGATCCTGGCTTCCTTAGAAAATACAGCCATTTTCTATTTTTTTTTTACACTACATTGCTGCTAAATACTCAATTCTCATTGGTCGGAAGTAAGAAAAGAGGGAAGTGTTGGAATGTCTTGCAGGGCGAGTAAACGATTTGCTCTGGTGGGAAAATTTGTGTGTTAGTATAAAAAGAAATACAACACTTACATACCCTGTGATGTTTATCTCTTCCCTTTCTTCGCTATTTATCAAATCACATGATCACTGAAGCAACTGCTGAGCAAAACACAGAACCGTCCGCTGCTAAACTCACACAGAATTACACAGTGGTGCAGGAAGTACACCATTCCTGTAGGTTATTAAAACGTCATTGGTGGTAAAGACAGCAATGAAGTAAATGTAATTCGTTACTGTACCTAAGTAGCTTTTTCACGTCTTTATCTGAGACGTTTACTGTAACTTCAATACTTTTCATAGTCAAATATTTGACTTTTTACTCTACATTATGCAAAATCAGTCGTTCTATTCTCGTTTTATTTACGAGGATTAAAAACATAACTGGTTTCGATTGCCGTTGGTGTATCTACTGATCACCAACATACAGTTCAGCATCAGTTCAACAGCAAGCAGAACATTTAAAAAGGAATTACTGATGAAGAAACTCTTGACAACACCCGTGGCCTCATTTGTGTGATTTTATTGAAGTAGGTTTTGGGCTCATGATCATTTGAATAAAAATCTATCAGTATTTTACTCATTGATATCATTCTATTAATGGATCAGTGTGCTGAAAGTGAGAGCCTTTTCACGTAAACTGAGTCGATTAAGCGAATAGTCTCGTGATAAAAATGATAACAGGAACATTATAGTCGTAATAAATCATAGTACTTTGGATACTTAAGTACATTTGAAGGCAAAATACGTTTGTACTTTTACTCAGGTGAAAGTTTAAAGGAGCATTTTGACTTTTACTGGAGTCACATTTTACTGAGTGGATCTATTTATATTCAACTACATGGTTTATACTTCATCCACCACTGCTAAAGTACTAATCCCCTGACTCAAGTTCAACGACAACTCTTCCTTTTACATTTCTACCCAAGTAAAACGACAAAAAGTTCTCGCTTTTAAAAAAAGGAGGGAAAGTAAAAAAAAGGTGATGGAAGAGAACTCTGTGAATAATGGATGCAGGTCAGTGTTCCATTCTCCTGCACATCTGGATCCATGTAAAGAGAAACGTTTTCTATAGTTACACACACACACTACACAAAGTGAGAGATTTCATACACACTCTCACTTCGAATTAAATTAGTAATGAACAGTGTGTTTTTTTTCTGAAGTGTAGCGAAGAGTAACATAATACACATTCAAATGTAGTGAAAGTTGCTCCAAAATAGAAATACTCTGATAAACTTTCACATACCTGATATGGACAAACGTATTGAAACACACGACCTTTCCAGCCATATGTGGATTTTTTTCCAAACCGTTCCCACAATGTTGAAGGCATCCAATTGTATTGGAAAACTTTGGATGCTGTAGCGTGAAATTTTCCATTTACTTGAACTAGGAGACCCAAACCTCCACCTCACCTACATCAGTACCTGACTTTACTAACACTCTTGTGGCTGAATGAATCTCCACAAAATCTAGTGGATTGTCCCAGAAGAGTGGAGGTTATAATTAGAGAAAATGAAGACACAGTGTAGAATAAGATGTTTAAAAAGCAAATCATAAATATTATAGTCTGGTGTCCACAAACATACGGCAATACAGTGCACACTACAGTACATCAAACACTCTTGGCGACAAAAGCAGTTCGACATTGAATCAAAAAAGAAAGAACACAAGACACGTATTGAAAATTTTGGCAAGAGCTTTTATAATTTTTATTGATTTTTCATAAGCTTTTCTTTTTAAATGTACTCTTTTAATTTCTTTCTTTTTTTTTTTTTTTGGTACCATTTCATGTGTATTTTTTTTTTCTTCCCCTATTTGTAATGAAGACTTTTTTTTAATTTTTTTATATCAGGTAGGTAAGCATTCACCTTCAAACATTCGTACCTTCAACAGGATAATGTTTTTAAGTCTCGGGTTTTTCTCAAACGTTTGTTAAATTATTACAGTTTATTCCTTTTTTTTTCTTTACATGTTTCAAAAATATAAAAAGGTAAATAATAAACATTCCATTGAAATATATTTTATACAGTTCTCTTGTTGTTTTTTTTTGTAACATATTATGACATTAAAACTGTGTCCAGCATCGGTCTTAATAGCATAAACCATTTGCTTTTAATAGCCGTCTTTCTCTCTATCATTCTTTCCTTCTTTCGCTCTCTTTCTCTCAGGGCTTTCTAGGGGGGAAAAATAGGGCCTAATTAAAGACGAAGTGGCAAAACCATTTGACACAAAATTTTGACGGAACAAAAACAGGGTTGAATATATTTATATATTTATATATATTTATATATATTTTTTTGTAATGATTTGTTAAAAAAAATTATGAACTCCAAGTGCACTGAAAATGCACATAAAAAAAAAAAAAAAACGATGAAGATGATTAGATTACATGGTGCATGTAAAAAAAAAATTTTTCCCCCTGCCCCGGCCTGATGCGAGAGAGAGAAAGCCTGGAGAAAGAAAAAGATGGTTACTTCGTTCCATCTGTTCGCACATAAAGTCGAGACCTTTGTTTTTCGTTTCATTTTTTCCCCCCTCCTTTCCTTTTGAAATCCAACACATGCAGTAATAATTTCGATCTCAAACAATATGATAGAAAAACACAAGAACAAGGGATGCAAAAGAGCTTCTTTCCCAAAAATAGAGAAGGAACAAGGAGCAGAGGAGAGAAGGACGAGGAGGAATGCATACAGGAAAGAGAGAAAGACTGATTTCTTTTCCTTGTTTTTTTTTTTTTCCCGTTTTTTTTTTCTAGTCCTCTCTGATATGTTACATATTTAGGTTTCGAGGAAATGTATGCGCATGGTGTGCTGCATGAGTGATGGATTAAGGTTGTTTTGTATGTGCGTGTATAAGTGTGTGTGTGTGTTATTTCAGTGTTCCTCAATCGCAGAAACCCACACACATTCATGAACACATTCATTTACCGTACTCTCTCTCTCTCTCGTCGACGTCGTTTACGTTTTATATACTAGATCTCGGACTCTCATACACGCAAGATTCTTGAACACGATGGAGGGGAAATAAAAGGGATTGTTCGAAACGTAGACGAAGAGAAATTATTGCTTGAACCGATAGGAGTGGACGCAAACGGGCACCTTGTGACTTCCTGTGGAGCGCGGACTTCCTGTGGAACGTGAGAAGAGCTCCACGTCACACCAAATTCCAAACTGCTGACTTTAGATGCCGCGACAATCTTTTAAATTTTTTCATATTTAACATTATATATATATATATATATATATATATATATATATATATATATATATAT
>JAAIIK010000034.1:3641239-3654077 GCA_014706435.1 Silurus glanis | reverse complement strand
ATATATATATTTTTTAAACACTGCTCTTATCCCTCGTCCCGTTCAGCTCAGTGCTTGGACCCCGTTCACGTCTAATACCTTTAGATTTTCCTTTCTTTGTTTCAATGTCTTAAAAAAAAAAAAAAAAAAAAAAAAAAAAAAAAAAAAACAGGAAATGTCTACAGGGCAACTAGGAACGGCGTACGCAAGCAAACAGCAGACCCTGTAAAGACCTCTGTGCTTGTGCGTGAGTGGACGCGGATGATTTTGTCAAATCGCACAAAACAAAACTGCGTTTTAGCTGTGAAATTGTTGGATGTGAGCGTCTGTGTTCCTCCGCAGCCTCGTCTCGGTGTAAAAGCACAACCTGCATTGCTGTGAGGCTGACTGCAGCAAGTTTAAACATTCCCCCCGAACACGACTGCAGCAGCCACACACACACACACACACACACACACACACACACACACACACACTAATCCTCTGTCTGCAAATCCCACCAATACCAGCGCAATCTTCAGGGATTTCCTATCGCAATAGAAATCACATCCATCGCGTTGTAATTCGGACAAACGATCGGGACGTTCTTCTATAAATCGCTCAGACGTGGCGTTTAGGCATGTCCACACGACACGGAACGAAAACACAGCAGGAGAGCAGATCTGGGTGCAGCGGTAGAGGCTGTGGCGCAGAACAGAAGGCAAACGGATAGAGAAAGAAAGCTAGAGAGAAAAATTCCCTCCATGTTAATTGGCTTTATACCGAATATATATTCATCGAATACTCAATTCTGATTGGTCAGAGGGTCCTACTTTTTATTTTTGTGGGTTTGCAACGTCTGAGCAAAAGCTCAGTCGGTTTATCGTACCGCAGATTTTCTACGGATGATACAAGTGCATCGAAGGAAAATATATTTGAAAAGAGAGTCTCCAGTGCCAGTTTCAAAAGTATTGGGACACCAGACTTTCCCAGCCATATGTGGTTCTTTTTCTCAAACTGCTGACGCAAAATTTGATTCACACAATTGTATAGGATGGTTTTGGTTGCGGGAGCAGGAAATTTTGCCTTCATTTGAACTAGGAGACTCAAACCTGTTCCAGCATGGCACTGCCTATTTGCTCAAAGCCAGCTCCATTAAAATACATTGGGTTGGGTTGGAGTGGAAGACCTCCTGCTATAGAGCTCTTGGAAGTGGAAGCCCAGTGGTTAAGGCTCTGGATTACTGATTAGAATGTCTTGCCACTCTTGGGTCCTTGATCAAGACCCTTAACCCTCTGTGTTCCAGGGGCACTGTATCATGTCGGACCCTGTACTCTGATCCCAGCTTCCTAACATACAGAATTTCACTGTGCTGTAATGTACATGTGACAAGTAAAAAGCACATTTTCCCTCGACCTTCAACCCTATTGAAGATCTTTGGGATAAATCCCTCACACTGACTGTACTCCAGGCCTTATCATCTCACCTACCTGACTTTTCACCTTTGAATTAATCTCTCACAAATCTCCACAAGGACACTCCAGAATCTAGTGGAACATCTTCCCAGAAAAGTGAAGGTTATTATAAAATGAAAAAAAAAAAAAAAAAAAAAAAAGGAGACTCAATGCGAAACGAGATGCTTAAAAAAGAAGCGTATCGAAATTTTACGATCAGGTGAAAAGAAAATCGAACGCTTTCCGACAGGTTGTGGTTTAAAAAGCGGGGCTATGGTTATCACTCTGACCTTGATGATTTTCCTATGTGTCATTCCTTTCATAGCGATACAGTAAATTCACATTTCTTTTCTACACTTCTTCATACTTTCTCTTCCCTCGTAATATCACAGTGTACTCGTTTTCTTTCGTTCAATCCGCCTCTCTTACACGTCCTCTTCCTCCACCGCTTCAGCTTTTCTGTCACATCCCTCATAATGTCCCGATGAACGATCCGATTTGATGAGTAAACATGCCGTGTGCAGCATGCGCACGCACACGGAAGTGGACAAACACACACCCGGAGAGTTCGCAGAGGAAAAGGAAATTCCCACTCGGAACAATCCATAGAACATTTACATTCATCCACATGCCATTCTTTACACTATAAGTATTGGGACACCTGACGTGATCCTTAACCAAACTGTTACCACAAAATTGGAGGCGCACAATTGTATCTGAGGTGTTCGGATGCATGAAATTTACCCTTGAATTAGGAGACCCAGATCCTACTCCAGCAGGACAATGCCCCAGTGCACAAAGCCAGCTCCATGTAGATATGTGTTACATGGGATTGAATGGAAGATCTTCAGCTATAGAGTTATTAAACAACTTTGGTATGAATTCTTCATGCTGACTGCACCCCAGACCTTCTCACCTGACCTATACTTTACTAACAAACTTGTAGCTGAAAGAGCAACAATCTTGTTCAAAAAAGCATATAGGAATCTTACAGTCAGGTGTCTGAAAACTTTTGACCATGCAGTGTATGCACCATACACTAAGACCTAGTAGATGACATTTACTCAGGACAGCTGAGAAGGACGCTAAAGATTAGCTTGTGGATTTAATGTTGCTAAATGTTCAGCGGATGTTTTGTAGGTTTAGCGTTGAAACGTGTGCTAGTACACATTATATGCTAACTTTTCGCACGTTCTCTCATGGCTGTGTTCAAACGTGTGACACTGTAAACCTGAGTGTTTAAGCAGTAGGGGGAAGTAAGTGGTTTGTAAGCAATGTAAAAAGTGCTAATCAGGGTTAGCTAGCTAGCTCTAGCTGCAGGTACATTAGCTGTTTGGAATTATGCTAGCTGATATAGTGGGGTTTTTTTTTTTTTTTTTTTATGAAAATGGTCTCGTTCTTGGCAATGCTTTTAGGAATTTTAGTGTTTCACTTTGGTATTAACATATAAAGAGTATTAAGTCTAAACAAGTAGTACAGTTTCCTGCAGCATTCGAAAAACACCAGCTGTGGAACGTTAAACGTAACACCTGCGAAAATACCTGCTGTCAGTGTTTTGCATTATAAGAAAAGTGAGTCACATTTTGTCCATATTCTAAATAAACATCTGCAGTTTGTTTTTTACAGTGATATTAGAACTATGAAATACGGTTATCTTTGAAACTTTATGACAACTTTAAAGAAGCATCTCAGGTACTTTGGACCATTCCTGAGATGTTCCAAAAACGTTATTAACCATTTGTTCCCTCGACATGATTAAAACATCAGGGAATCGTAATTGCTATGATGTTCCAGCAACAATCTAAAAAGAAATTTTAATAATCAGTTTCTTTCACAAAATTTCCAGAACATTGAGGGAACGTTATCACTGCAACGCTCCAGCAACAATCCAGAAACATCCCCTGTGATAATCAATCCTTTCCACAAAATTATTAGAATACTGAGGGACGTTCCAGCAACGATCTTGAAAACATTTGCTGTTACGATCAGTCCTTTCCACAACATTATCAGAATATTGAGGGAACGTTATTCTAATGTGGGACATTCTCGCAACGCTCCACAAAGATCTGCTGTAATAATCATCTGTCAATGTTACTAGAACATTGAGGAAATGTTCATTTGGTAACCTGATGCAAACATGCAAATGGTATTTAGTGTAAAAAGTACGTTTCTTCAGCATTCGGAAAAAACATCGGCTGTGAAACGTTCCTAAGATGGTCTCTCAGGTCTTTGGACTGTTCCTGAGATGTTCCAGAAACATCTGCATTAATAATAATTTTTTCCCTCAACATGGCGTTCCTCGAAACTTTGAGGAAATGTTATTGTTGCGACATTCTTGTAACTATCTTGAAAACAATTACTGTAATAATCAGTTCTTTTTTAAAAAATTGTCTGAATATTGAGGGAACATTATCGCTGCAACGTTTCAGCAACGCTCCAGAAATATCTGCTGTAATAATTGTCTGCTCGTCAATGTTACTAGAAAATTGGCGAAAAGTTAATTGTGGGAAAATAACGCAAGCATGCAAACAGTGTTTAGTGTAAAAAGTACGTTCCTGCAGCATTCAGAAAAACGTTGGCTGCGGAACATTCCTGCAACGTTTCCAACGTTTCCATTTGCTGTGAAGTTCCTTTATTTTCCACCGCTAAAGTGTTGCGTTGATGCTACGTGAATGGAGGCTGTGCAGTCATCTAACTGCAAGTCCTGTCAGGTGTCCCTGCCTGAAGAGACGGAGAACATAACGACTCTGGAACGACGAGGAAGAAAAAGCAAACACGTCAAACCCAGATAATTAGCGCCAACTAGGCAGAGTGAAAGGAGCTCAGCACGCATCAGTCAGCTAAATCATCCGCGTGTTTGCGATGCGTCTGCGTTGACGTCTGGACGTCTGCACCTCATCTAATACGACCTTGGGGTTATCAAACATTATTATTACTGACTCATCGCTGTCACAGTGTCCCGGGGAGAGACCGAGAGTGTACACACACGAGCAGGAGAGGACGTGCGCTCACACACACACACACACACACACGACTGACCACAGCTGATGATGTTCCTCAAAGTGAAATCCCTGATCGTTTCATTCAGATGATCAGAACAGCACCACAGCTGCATATTTTACAACACAATAAGATTTGTAACCTTTTACGGCTACACTAAATGTTATGAGCGTCTGGAAAACAAGCCGGCGCGACACTTCGCCGGGAACAGACAGCTTTCAAGAACATCATTACAATTAAATGGTATGAAGAACGCAAGCTGGTTTCTTATTCCAGAAATAGTAACGTCCCTGATTACGAATATCATCACAGAGGAACAAATAAACACGCGCACAAATAGCAACAACAATAAAACCAAAATAAAAATAAGAACATTATTATTAGAAAACAGATCCACCAACTTCTGTACTTCTGTCAAACACTGCACTATTTAGCGTATGTTAGCTGCTGGCTACCCAACTGTTAAGGTGGTTTGTTGGAGTGTGTATAAGCCAGTGTGTGTTTCAAAAATTTGTGGACACTTGATCATAAAATTTGCATGTTCTCCTCATTTCCACATTTAGTTCCCATTCGCTCTAATAATAACCTCCACTCTTCTGAGAAGATTCCTTTAGTTCCATTAGACTTTGTGGAGATTCGTGTAAGATTCATTCAGCCACAAGGGTGTTGGAAAAGTCAGGTAGTAATATAGGGGAGGTGAGGAGACCTGGGGTGCAGTCTGCATTCACATTCATTCCAAAGGTTCTCAATAGGGTTCTATTGTACTTGAACATCTTTCACTCCAACCCATGTAAAGCATATTTTCATGGAACTGGAATTCAATCCGCAATATACAAAGACGTCCTATACAAGTTTGTGGTAACAGCTTGGGGAAAAACCACATATGGCTGGAAGAGTGTTGAGGGAACACTGTCTTGGGAACGTCCCTGTTTTTGAACTGTTAAGAAAATGTTCACAAAGTGTCTGCTGTAATAGCTGTTTGTTTCGCAGCCTTGTTAGAACGTTGAGGGAACGCTTCCTCGAGAACGGTTCACCAACTTCCTCAAACTAGAAACTATTATAATAGGTTGGATGACAATGTTGAGAATCTTGAGGGAACATTGTTTGCAGAATGGTTCTGCAATGTTCTTAAACATCTGCTGATTTGAAGGATGTTCAGAATATTGAGGGAAAGACTCCGCAACGTTCACGCAATACTCCAGAAACACCTGCTGTAATAATCAGTCCTTTCCACAACATTATAAAAAAATGTTAAGGTACGTTCTCACAATGTACCAGAAACATCCACGGTAATAATCAGTAAGTTCCACAACATTATTAGAATGTTTACATTTATGGCATTTATCAGACGCCCTCATCCAGAGCAACTTACAACTGAGCAGTTGAGGATTAAGGGCCGTGCTCAAGGGCCCAGTCGTAGCAGCTTGGTGGCTGCAACGTTCTCGCAATGCTCCAGAAACATCTGCTGTAATAATCAGTCCTTTCCACAACATTATCAGAATATTGGGGGAACGTTATAACTGCAACGTTCTCGCAATGCTCCACAAACACCTTCTGTAATAACTAGTGCTTACCACATTCTTATAATATTGAGTGAACCTTATCGCTGCAACCTTCTCGCAATGCTTCAGAAACATCCGCTGTATTAATCATTTCCTCAACATTATACAGAATATTGAGGGAATGTTGTTGCTGCAATGTTCTCGCAATGCTCCAGAAACGCCTGCTGTAGTAGGCAGTCCTTTTCACAACATTATTAGAGTATTGATGGAACGTCCTCGCAATGCTCCAGAAACCGTATGTCACCTTTATCAGAACTTTGAGGGAGCGTTCATTTGGAAACATTCCCGCAAAGTTCTACCAAACAATTTCGCAACGCTCTAGAAACATCTGCTGTAATAACCATTTATTTGTCTACGTTATTATAACGTTAAGGGAGCGTTCATTTAAGAAGCTTCCAGCAAAGTTCTACAAAAAAAATAATTATAATAATCGGCAGTAGAGATGATTTGCTCCTTGACGTTATCAGAAAATTGAGGGAACGTTATCGCAAGAACGTCCCGGCAATGTTCCGGAAACTTCCACTGTAATCACGGTAAAAGGAAACACGCTTTGTGGCATAATTCATCACAGCGTCCATGTCGTATCGTCCGGCTGCAGGCTTCTCGATAAGCTCACGCTCTGGGCTGGAGAAGAATTTACTGCACCAATCCGACTGCAGTGTTTTTACAGAGAGAGAGAGAGAGAGAGAGAGAGAGAGAGAGAGAGAGAGAGAGAGAGAGAGAGACCACACACTACTCAGCACCAGGACAGGATCAGTGAGAGTGGGTGAAGGTGTGTGGTGTGGTGTTGGAGTCAGCGTGATGGACAGGATGGAGACTGCACTCTGTCTCTCTGTCATAAAGTGTACAGCGTGTTTCTGTGGATTGACATTTGAAGTTGATACCAGGCTTCTCTTCTCCTTTTCTCTTCATCTACTGTTTCTCCACTACACCCGACCTCTCTTTGTATTCAACACCACACACACTCATACACTCAAGCACACACACATACACATAGCTGAGAGAATCTCCACCCCTGGTATAATCTACTAAATGCACTGCACCAACTGAGTAGCACAGCAACTGAGACGGAGAACATGCTCTTCACACGCTACATGCAATCCACACAGTTAACTGTCTTCAATTCCAACACGTTCGAAATTTTAATAATACATTTTTTTAGAAAAAGAGTATTTATTTGTCACACGTACATTACAGCACAGTGTTATCAGTGTTATCTATCCCAAATTGTGAAAGCTATAGTCCGAGCACAGGTTCAGACATGATACTGGAGCAGGGAGGGTTAAGGGCCTTACTCAAGGGCCCCAACAGTGGCTGCTTGGTGGTGCTGGGGTTTAAATCCCCAAACTTCTATTTAGTAACCCAGAAGCTTAACCATTGAACAACCCCCGAGAAAGGATGCGTCTCCACTGTAGATTTACTGTAATAACCGTTTCTCAACATTATAAGAACGTTAAAGGAACGTTATCTCTGGATCGTTCTGCTACCTTTCCAAAAATATAATAATGTAATAATGGTTTGCTTCATAACGCTATAATGCTGTATAAGAATGATGAGGAAACATTACAGTTTGTAAGGAGGATCTAATTATGATTCGCTTCACAACACCAATGGAACTTTGAGGGAACGTTGTCTGTGGAACATTCCTGCAATAATAATGGATAGATTCACAATGCCAAAGATGAAGAAAGGCATGATGTGAGGGAATGTTATTTTTGGAACCCGCAAGCAATATTCTGAAAACGTCGGCTGTAAATAACCGTTTGTTTCTCGAAATTATGATAACATCGAGAGAACGTTATGTCTGGAACGTTCCAGCAACAGTAAAAAAACAACATGTGTAACAATGGTTCGCTTCATAATGCTATGAAAACTGTGAGGAAATATTACATTTGGTAGAAAAGATCTGCTCTAATTATGGTTTGCTTTACAACACAACTGGAACATTGAGGGAACATTTTCGATGGAACATTCCTGCTATAATAATGGATAGCTACACAATGGTAAAGATGCTAAAAGCTAATGATGTGAGGGAATGTTATTTTTTTGAAACAGACATGCAATATTCTGCAAATGTCTGCTGTAATAATGTTAGTTTCTCTATGTTATTAAAACATTGCAGGAACAGTATCTCTAGAACATTCCAGCAACGTTCTATAGACAACTAGTGTAATAATGGTTTGCTTCATAATTGTGATTAACGTTTGGAAGAAAAAACTACTGCAATTATGGTTCGTTTCACAACACAATTGGAACGTTGAAAGAACATTTTGCCCATTGTGTATGCAATAATAATGGTTGGCTTCACAACAAAGCTACCAATGAAGAATGTGAACGCTGACTGCACCCCAGGCCTCCTCACCTTCGCCGTACCAGTTCCTGACTTTACTAATGAATTTGACACAAATCTCCAGAAACACACTACAAAATATAGTGGAACATTTTCTTAGAAGAGTGGATGCTCTAAAAATAATGAATACAGTGAACCCCCTGATAATTCCTGGTTCGGAACTTACGACTCGGAAAATTCGCGAGTTCTCATTTGGAACATAACTAACAGCAAGTTGCGGATTATTTTAAAATTCGCGGGGATCCGCAGCGGTGACCGAATGTTCAGGAAGGTCAGAAATAACATTTTAAACTATGTTTTCACTAACAAATGTCATAAATTTTTTTAAAAACCTTATTGTATTAAAGTGACAATGTCTAGATGAATTCAGGTACCAGAGGGGCTGCATCCAAAATTTGCGGATTTTCGGAACTCGAAAAAAAAACCCCCCAGAAGAACAGAACAGGAAAAAAAAAAAAAAAAGATTTAAAAATCACTGATAGCAGCTTTAATATTACATTTGGCTAAATAAAGAAGTAGCACTAGTGTATATTCATCATCAGATAGTTTACATTTATTGCATTTGGCAGATGCTCTTATCCAGATGGACTCTGATCAGAAGTCCGCCTTCTTAACCACAGAACAAACCCCTTCCACCAGTAGTAGTTTAGAGTGGTCTCAAATACAAAACTGGGAATTTACCAGAACCAGATAAGGAAGCGATGACGTCAGAGCCAGCGTGACGCTGATCAGCAGTTACCCAGCAGTAGCAGCAGCAGCACACAACACCAGTAAGAACAGATGGGAAGAGGGTCACGGCATCCCTTACGCTGACAAATAACCGAGTCCGTACACCGGCCGAGTCCAAAAAACCCACTTGTGTAAGTGTGCTAATGAAATGTAGGACACAGGGGACTATTTGTAGAGCGTCTGTGTGTTGCTGCAACACCTGCTCCGAGGTCACTTCCTGCCACACATGCCGACTCAGCACCGAGCATGACGAAGCACCTGGTGGAGATCTCGGGGCCGAACAGTCCCCGAGCAATTCAAGGACGTTGATCATTTTCTTATTAATGTGAGCGGGAGGGTTTTATTCCTCTAGCACGGAAGCAAGGATCGGGACGTCACGTTTTCCCTTATAATAATCATTTATTTGTCAACATTATCTGATTGTGCATTGTGGGATTGGTCATGCCGAAACGTCCCTGCAACCGTCCAGAAACGCCTGGCAATTATTCACTCAATTATTTCCTCACTGTTCTCAAAAACGTTGCATGTTTTCACCGTACCGTTCGCACAGCGGGCTAGAAACATCTGCCGTGATCATTTATTTTTCTCCATGTTATCAGGACGTTACGGGAACGCGTTCGATGTAAAATTTATTATTAGAATATTGTGAGAATGAACGTTTCGGCAATGTTTCCTAAATATATATTCAAACGTTATTCAAACATCGTGGTAACGTTATCACTGTAACTTTCCTGCAACATTCCTGTAATCTTTAATCAAACTTAATTGGAACTCTATGGGAATGTTATCGCTGTAACGTTCCTGCAACGTTTCAGAAATATTAATTCAAATGTTATAGGAACATTGGGGGAATGTTATAAATGTAACTTTCCTGCAGCATTTCGAATATTTGTATTTAAACATTACAACAACTTCATTGGAACGCTGTTGTAACGTGTCTGCAACGTTTCTTAAATACATAATCAAACATTATCAGAACACTGTGGAAATGTTTTTTTTTTTTTTTGCTGTAACATTTCTACAAACCTGCAAAAACATCTATAATATTCATTCCTGTCTTAAAGGTTATCCAAATATTGTGGGAATGCTTTTGCTGTAATGTTCCTGCAACGTTCCAGAAACATCTGCTGTAATACACCTGCAATACTGCAAAGTTATTAAAACGCTGAGGGAATGTAATTTATCGCTGTGATGTTCCTGTGATGTTCTAGCAATCAATTATTTCCAGCGCATTATCAGAACATTGCGGGAATGTTATTGTGGTAACATTTCTGCAATGTTCTGGATACTGTATATACATTTGCGGTGATAATTTTTTCTCTTTCACCGTATGGTTGAGAGACAGTGGCATTGAGTAAAAGACAGGAGGTGGAGCTGGAGGTAGCAGAGCTGAAGATGAGGTTTTCGTTAGTAGTGACGAGGATGGACAGGATTAGAAATGAGTTTATTAGAGAGACAGTGCATGTAGGACGTTTTGGAGACAAGGTGAGGGAGGCGAGATTGAGATGGTTTGGACATGAGCAGAGGAGGGACATGGGATATCAGTAGGAGAATGCTGAGGATGAAGCCACCAGGAAGGAGGAAAAGAGGAAGACCGAGGAGGAGGTTCATGGATGTGGTGAGGGAAGACATGTACAGGTAGTCGTCGACTTACAACCTATGCAACTTACGACCATTCGACTTTACGACCACAATCGCTAGCCGTGGCGTACGTTATTTTTTTACCAGCTCCCGGCATCATTTCACAGTACTGTACATATAGCCTACTCTACTTACGACCAAATCGTTGGTTTGTAGTTTGTTTGAAAGAGGCAGATGTAGAGGACAGGGGGGTATGGAGACGGATAATCCACTGTGGCGCCCCCTAACGAGAGAAACCGAAAGAAGAAGAAGAAGAAGAAGAAGAAGAAGAAGGCTGTATAACAAAATAAAGAAAACGCTCATTTTGTAACATTTCTGCCGTAGTTTAAAACCTTTGCTGTGCTAATGGTTTGCTTCAGAATGTTATCAGAACACTGAGGCAATGTTATATTTGGGTTAGCCCTGCAATAAAAAAGAAAAAATGTAATAAAAAAATATTTGTGGTTAGCTTTATAATGTTTACAGTTACTTTTAATATCATACACAGAAAAGTTCGAAATCCTTAAAACTTTTGGAATGTTGGAAATGTTGGAAAAGCAAAGACTCGACACTGGAGACTCCTTTAATAATTCTTCTATTAACAATTTTTTACAGTTTATTACAGTTTATTACTCACACCTCGGACTGCGGACGACATCAGAGACGTTTATATGAATATTGTATCATTTTCTAGCCATCATAAACATCATATAAAGCAAACGGAGGGCCACTTTAGCATTAGGGTTTGGTCTCGGTTCTCATTTCCAGTTAGCAATCAGCGAATCTGTGACAGACTTCATCACGCACCTCATTGGATACTATTTATACCGGTGTCATTAAGCAGACAAGTGTGTCAGGACACTAGGTAACGTCCCAGTGTGTTGATTAGCCTGTTACCATACACTGATTGCACCGCGGCACGTATGAAGCCATCTTTAACGTCGTGATGTCCTGAGGAGGAAAATCTACGCTTTCAACTTGGTTTGATTTGTGCTCCCAAGAGATGCTTAAAAAAAAGACACCTTTTCTTAATATAATATATAAATGCTCCAAACGGGAGATCTTATCCAGTTGAGAATGTTATTGCCGAAACATCCCTGCAACATTCCAGAAACCTCTGCTGTGGTAATCATTCATTTTCTGGACCACCGTGGGAATGTTATTGCTGTAACATTAATGCAACGTTCCAGAAACATCTGCTGTAATAATAATGAATTTCCGAAAATGTTATTGGAACATTATGGAAATGTTCTCACTGTAATGTTCCTGCAATGATCCAGAAACAACTGCAATAATGATCTTCCATTTCCTAAACATTAAAGGAACATTGTGGGAATTTTAATCGCTGTAACGTTTCTGCAACGCTCCAGAAACTTTTTCTGTAATAATTTGTTTCCAATTAATCAGAACATTGAGAGGAATGTTCTCATTGTAACGTTCCTGCAACGTTACAGAAACATTCACTGTGATAATTTGTTTCAACATTATCGGAATGTTGCGGGAATTGTTTTCTTGTAACATTCCTGCAACGTTCCAGAAAACTTTTCCGTTTTGATCGTGTACTTCCGCCACAGTATCAAAACACTGTGCGAATGTTTTTGCTGTAACGTTCGTGCAGCGCTCCAAGAAAACTTTCCACTATAGACAGTGTATTTCCTCCACGTTATTAGAACATTGTGGAAATGTTTTGGCTGCAACATTCCAGAAAACGTTCCTGTATTGACTGTGTATTTCCATCTTTTTCCTCGCCATTCTCACCTTTGGCTCGCTCATTAGGGATCAATTTATACATCTGAAACTAGAATTGATATCATTCAATGTGTATGACTCCTTAAATACACTGTATATCCAAAAGTATTGGGACACCTGACTTTTCCAGCCATATGTGGTTCTTCTCCAAACCGTTACCACAAACTTGGAAGCACACGACTGTACAGGACGTCTTTGGATGCTGGAGCGTGAAATTTTCCCTTTGCTTGAACTCGGAGACCAGATCTCCTGCTATAGAACTTTGACCTCAACGCTGACTGCACCCCAGTCTTCTTCAACTCATCCATCAGTACCTGACTTGAGCACAAATCTTCACAAAATCTAGTGGCACATCTTCCCAGAAGAGTGGAGGATATTATAACAGCGAATGGGGTTCTGTCCACGTCACTCGTTTA
>JAAIIK010000034.1:3595891-3607620 GCA_014706435.1 Silurus glanis | reverse complement strand
ACACACACACACACACACACACACACACACACACACACACACACACACTGCATAATTGCATAAATTTGTGTGTAATTGTCAGTGGTGGGCAGTAATGAAGTACTTTTTTCAAGATGTGTATTTAATTGTGCAATAAATGCATTTCGAGTGAAATTTGTTCATGAAAGTACGCTCAGAAACGTCTCCAAATCTGTGGACTGCTCTGAGAATATGTTTTACTCATCCAGTGACTACAGCTGAAGCAGAAAGGAGCTTTTTTAAAGAGCTGAAACTAATCAATGGGGGCGACATCGAGTCATGGCGTGGTTCACCCAGGGGGCGTCATTCACCCTTAGTGGCATCTACTGATCACCAGCACCTACAGTTCAGCATCAGTTCAACAGAGAAACAAATGATGAAGAAACTCCAATCAGTGTTTAACTCATTATCAGTCTATTAATAGATCAGTGTGCTGAGAGGAACATCAGAGTCTTTTCACACAAACTTGAGTTGATTAAGTAACTCAACGACATGCTTTGTGTTCTTCGTCCACCACTGGTAATCGCATGGATTTGGCCAGGACGGTGTTCTAACTCATAAAGGTTTATAGTCAATAGAAGTCAATAGATTTTGACTTCGACCGTTTATACCATTAAGAAAAAGCAAACTAAATCCAGTGGTTTATTCCAGAAAGGAGCACAAAAACAGGCTGGGGGATGCTGGGAATACAGTGCCCCTGGAGCACCGAGGGTTAAGGGCCTTGCTCAAGGGCCCATAAATGTTAGCTTAGTGATACCGGGTTTCGAACCCCAGACCTTCCGATCAGAGCCTTAACCACTGAGCTCCCACTTCCCAAGTGTATAACCAGTAAGAACGGATTATTCTACAGTACATGCAGCTTTTCTGCAGGTTTCGCCTCAAATTTAAGACTTTTTAAGATCATTAAGAGTGAAATTTAAAACCTACATCACATCAAAAATGTATTTTTTCAACTTGCACTTCCCCATAGCCGAGTCACTGGCTACATTCAAGCAGAGATACACTATATTGGCAAAAGTATTGGGACACCTGACCTTTCCTGCTCTATGTGGTTCTTTTCCAAACCGTTACAAATCTGGAGGCGCTCCATTGTGCAGGACGTCTTTTAGATGCGCAATAATACAATTTTGCATTCACTTGAACTTGCAAACTCAAACCTGTTCCAGCATGGCGATGCCCCTGTGCACAAAGTGAGCTCCTTGAAGATCTGGTTTACATGCTTTGGAGAGGAAGATCTTGCTGCTATAGAGCTCTGATCTCATCCCTACTGAACACCTTTGGGATGAATGTGAACGCTGACTGCACCCCAGGTCTCCTCACCTACATCAGCACCTGCCTTTCATAACATCCTTGTGTCTGATGAACACAAATATCCATAAGCACACTCCAAAATCTAGTGGAACATCATCCCAGAAGAGTGGAGGGTAAGTTGGAAAAGCGAAAGAAACACCACGAAAACAAATAAACATCCTAAAGTGCTGCGGCAGCATTTGAATGAGGGAAATTGAGACCTGTTTAAAATTTAAGATTTTTTTTAAGGTTTTTTTTTTTTTTTTAGACCCGGTGGAAACCCTGTGCGTGATTACTGCAAATTCCTTAATCGGACCAGAGTGTGGAGGAACGAGGCGGTCGGATAGCATTGACGAGTTTATTGTAGACATGGATGAAAGAATTAAATAAATAAATAGGTCACGGAGATGTAAACAGACACGACTAACAGTTCGAATCCACACAGACGAAAACACTAAATATGTTTATACACACACACACACACACACACACACACACACACACACACACACACAGACAGAGGATTAAAGACAAACTCTTTGGGTGTGCAGAGGCGAGGAAAAGCTCTACAGGTTTCTCTGAGGTGTGGAAGAGCTTTATCCCCGTAACAGAGCATGATGTCATATACAGAGACTCGGAACACATCAACCAACACACACACACACACACACACACACACACACACACACAGCCCTTAGAGGAGCACAACCGCACACTTTCGATTTCTGGTCGCTTTGCTGTAGTTGGTCTCGGGTTCTTTAATTATATTACTGAACGCTTTCACTCACACACAATAACTCAGAAATAAATAAAAAATAAATACAAAACAAAACTCAGTCTCTCCCCCCCGCCCCTCCCCCCTCCCCAGGATGAGCATGTTTGAGGTCTACAGTTTCAGGAATGTTCCACTAACATACATCTAAAGCGAGACGCCGTTCGTCTCGTCAGCAGCTCGAGTCTTCCGTCTTCCCGTTGGACGATGGAGGAATGGGCGGGGTCGACAGGTGAACCGACGGTTGGGATTGGTTAACCCCGAGACTCTAAAGATCTGCAGGAAAAAAAAGGAAGGAGAAGCAAAGAGGGTTCAAAATGGCATCGTATCGGCTCGATTACTAGATGGATATCAAAGATGGAACGTGAGCGCACGAATGGCTGGTGTGTTGCTGGCGTCGTCGAGCGCTGCGCAACTTCTCGAACCGGGCCTCCATCTCCTCGAGGACTTTCGGGGTGTAGCGCACCACCAGCTTGACGGAACCCTGTGCCGCCTTCAACAGCTCCACGGCCTTCTCGTGGTGCTCGCCTTCCACGCTCTACACACACAGAACACTGTGAAGAAGACGTAGAGAGAGAGAGATGGAGGATGCGCTCTTGCCCCGGACGCGCTCTTGTACTCACCACTCCGTTGACTGAGAGCAGCTGGTCGCCCCTCTTCAATCCGCCCTGCCGGTCGGCCACGCCCCCTGGAATCACCCTGGAGATGTAGATGGGCGAGTTCTGCTCCTTCCCACCCATGATGTTGAAACCGAGGCCTTCGTCCGTCTTTGGAAGCTCCACGACGCGCGGGTGGGCATGGCCTTCGCTGGCCGCGAACGCCGCCACTGTCGCCTGCAGAGATGGGAAAACGGTTCGGGAAAATCCGAGACGGAACGCCGGAGTGTGGGAGAAGGAATAAACGGTGCGCCGACTTACTTTAGCGGTGGCCTGAGCTCGCACCTCGGGTCCGCCCACGATATCCAGTGTGTCGTACAGCTGTTCGTACACCTGTCCGAAGAGATAGAGAAAAAGAGAATGGAGAGAGCGCTTTCATTTAGTAGGTTCTTCACGCCTTAAAAAACCAAGGTAGGTACCGAACCGTGAATTCTGTGTACCGTTACACCACATGCTGAACAGTTATGAACCATAACAATGATGGAACTGTAACGAATGGACATTCGGTGGGACCCGTGTGAGGAGGGGTTCCCTTTTAAAATTAGCGTGAAACCACATTCCATCGGCTCTGTACTTGTTCTCTGCACAATAAAGTTGAATCCAATCTGATCTCATCGAACATTTTTTTCTGAGTGTCTACTATCTGGTGCACGGCAGAAAAGAAAGAAACCTACCTCTCTAATGGCAGCGCAGAATTTGCTCTGGAGAACCCTCTGCAGAGCCTGCAGTTTGGGGGGAGGCAGCTCGCCGCTCCTCTGCAGCCGGTCCAGCAACTCGATCACCCTGCATACATCTGTGTCGAGGAGAGACGAGAAGACGAGATGTTTACTCAACATGTGGAAAAATCCCCCTCTGAAAACTAAAACACGCCATTATCACGTTTCCACCCACAAGGTTGCGGTGCTGGTATTAATGTCCTGCGCCTCTTCCACCATGAAGAAGGTGGTTCCTGGATGGAAAATTCAGTTCCAAGCCTGACAGGAAGCCCATAACTGGGGGGGTCTATAATACAAAATTCTGTGTGCAAAGCCGCCTTTAGTGAACAGTCAAATCAGAACCGAAAGTCTTTGAGGGAGGGGGTTATGGTCAGAGGTGGGAAGTAACGGAGTACAAATACTTCTTAAATACATCTGTACTTTTTACTTCTTACATTTTCAAAACAGGCTCGTTACTTTAGTTTTAATTCATTGATTTGGTGAAATATAAAATTTTTCTTTTCACTGCGCGCCGATTTCAGCCGAACAACCGATTTCCTGTTACTGCGCGTCTTTTTCAATCCGCTGGTGTATAAAGTCCTGACTCTCACTCTTTACGAAGATAAGAATCAGCAGACAGAAGGCAGTAAGAAGTTTGGGGTTAACGCGGATGAGACAGAGGGAGTCAGTGATGAGAACATGACTGAGAACAGAGACATTCATGATCATCATCATCTTTTCTCTGCTTGTGTTCTGTATGTGGATCTTCAGCCTGGATACATTCATTAGGGAACAACATTTTTAATTCGTTTTGTATTAATATATATATTTGGCTGTCAAAATTAAAACTATTTTAAACAGCACTAAATGTTATTAACGCGCTATCAATTCAGCGCGCATTTCTGTTTTTACCATTTTTATGAAAAAAAAAGGTAAATACATAAATAAATAACTAAATATAAAAGAGGCGAAATTAAAACCTCCAGCAAAACATACACTTATTTAAGACGTCCCTTCTTTACTTAGATATAAAATAAATAAATAAACTCCACCGAAAAATATTTTTAATCAGTAAACTTTTGTTTTATTTCTGCGCCAAGTCTCAAATCAAACACCAAATCCGCCATGTTTTACACAATTAAACCTCTGGGTGGCGTTTTGTCGGTTTTTCCCTCATAATGGCGAAACGAACTTAAATTACTGTCCTTACTGATCGTACAGATAAAAACAATACATCATTCAAATCTGTAAAATGTCTATAATTATATATAAAATCTTCTTGACTTGACTTGAAGAGGTGCAGTTTCTCCGGTATCACCTCATTAACTGTCCGTGTGGAAACATAGCAAAGGCTGTCCACACGTCTCTGCACTGTTATAG
Source organism: Silurus glanis (assembly GCA_014706435.1). Taxonomy (NCBI): domain Eukaryota; kingdom Metazoa; phylum Chordata; class Actinopteri; order Siluriformes; family Siluridae; genus Silurus; species Silurus glanis. Next base: position 3,602,809 of record JAAIIK010000034.1, on the reverse strand, counting down.
CCTTTATATTTAATCACTGTACATATGCTTACATATATATCACATGCTGTAAATATGATACATATTTATCTGCACGATTGCTACAATAAAGTTCTATCTATCTATCTATCTATCTATCTATCTATCTATCTAATATTAATATGATGTGAGGTCCAGTTAACAGCTAAAACAGGTAGAAGTAATAACTACTTTTTACTTGAGTACATGTCAGAGCCAAGACTTCTTTACTTTCACTTAAGTAAAAAGGTATAATCAGTACTTCAACTTTTACCCGAGTATTTTAAAACATGAGTATCTGTACTTCTACTTAAGTAAAGGATGTGTGTACTTTTGCCACCTCTGGTTATGGTGTTCAGAATGTCATCAGGTCAAATCCAAGCAGTACCAGAACTGGGGCCCTGCTGGGCCCTTGAGCAAAACCCTGAACTCTCAACTGCTCAGTTTTATGAATAAGATAATGGAAAGGGACGTCTTCCAAATGGCATAAAAGTAAATCTCTATAGAAACGTATGGTCGAGATCGTACCGTTTAGATCAGGGATGTCCAAATCTTTTCCACAAAGGGTGCAGGTTTTCATTCCAACCACACAAGAGCAACACCAAACTCTACCTGCTTCAATCTAATGATTTTCGTTTTTCACGAGGTTGCATCCACACTGGACCTTTGTGGAAAAGATTGGACACCACTGGTTTAGATCGAGATCGAACTGTTTAGATGCAAACCGGATGCAAAGCGACTCAGCATGAGATCATTTCATCCATCATCGTGCGTCACTGAAGCACTTGGTGGCTCTTGCGTGATGTTCTGCACCACAATGCTGATGGACTGATGAACAGGTTAACAGGATGTGTGTGTGTTTGATTGTCATGCAGTCATAACCTGCAAAAGTTTGAAACAGCACTATATAGACACTAATATCTATAATAAAAAATGTTACTACTGATTACGTCATAATCAAGATATGTAAATCAGTATTATGACAAAATAAACCGTATACTACACAGTAATATGCTAATGAGCAGTTTTTTTAAGCGTATACAGATTAAGATATAGTTTTATAGTAATTATATTTAAGATATTTATTCTGTGTGATCATTAACATGTATTTGAATAGAATCAGTGGTTAAGGGTTTTTTTTTTCTCTCCGCCACAAACATCAGCATGTCGCTGCTCCTCAAACCGAGTTTATATTATACATTTATTTGTTTATGTATGTGTGTAAAATACAGTATATTGTTCTGGGGAATAAAAGCGTGGTGGTCGCTACCTCTCTCCAGGCACAGCGGCTCCGCCATCATGTCCGCCTCCTTCCCCGGATGATGATGATAATAAGACGACATCATGAGCGGAGCGAACCGGAGCCGTTTAATGATGTTTTCCTTTTTTATCTCCTGTTACAAACCAAATCGACCTCGAAATGTTTTTGTTTGTTTTTGTTGTTTTTGTTTTTTATGACGTCTAACTGAAAATCCAGTCCCCAACCAACATCCTTCTGTCCTGCACCAAACAGCGGCGGACTGAGGAGACGCTGAGAGTCGCTCAAGCAATGACGTAGCGCTCGGGTTTTAAAGTGAGACTCAATCTGATTGGATGGGCGGTTATGGCGTCATCATTGTGCGACTGTGTTGTTTATTTATCTATCAAGGTGAAAAATAGCTTATATCTTAATACATGTAAACACTAATTCTTTTCGCCCCATTTAGTTAAAAGATGTAACTATAAATGTAAAACTAATATATCGGTGGGTTCCATTTAAATTTTGTTTGGGATTTTTTTTTATTCATTAACAAATTATTCGTCCGCCCCCCCCACATTTGTTAATTGACGTATTTATTTAATCTCTTAAAAATGTGATCGATTTTTTTTTAAAATCTTACTACAATTCTATTGACAATGTGACTGATGCACAAGTCTTTCCTCTTTAGTAGTTTTTATCCTCATTTTTATTTATTTATATACGTTTTTGTATCTATTATGTATGTCTTGTGGAGCTATTGTTGTCGTTCTTATAATTTTCCTGTATAGCTTCTGATTAATTTGTGCGTTTGTTGTTTGAAGCATAAATCTAATAATAAACAAAAATCTATCTATACTACAAAGACATGAAACTATAGATGGATATATAAACAATAAATAAAGAGCAACAATAGAAAAGGCAAAACATGTGACTACAGAAGATTTTTTGAAAAAAGGACCCAATGATTTTAAACAATGTCCTTTTTTGTTTTAAATTTATTTTTATTTTTTAATTATTTAATAATTTTATGATAAATGTTTGTGACTTTTGTAAAACATGAACTACATTTCTGCATAAAATCTTTATACCAATCAAATAGACCAGAATATACTGGTTATTGGACATACTACAGATACACACTCTCCGTATAGACACACACATACACACACACACCTCATCTTTTCCAGTTGCACGTGCTTCTTCACCAAAGTGTAATCGCAAAGCTGAAGGCACACAATTGTGAAGGAAGTCTTCACAGGCAGTAGCATGATATTTTCCAGTCACCTGAACTAGGAGACCCAAACCTGTTCCAGCACGACAATGCCAGCTTCATAAAGATACATAGGTTGGACTGGAAGATCTGCTGTAAAGCACTGACCTCAACATAATTAAATGTAAAAGCTGACTGCAACCCAGGCCTCCTCACCTCACCTACATAAGCACCTGACTTCAACACTATTGTAGCTGAACGAATCACCACAAAATCTAGTGCAACATCTTCCCAGAAGAGTGGAGGTTATTGTTAAACATCAGGCTTCCACAAGCTTTTGCCCAAATAGAGTGCATAAAAATTAATTGTGTATGTAGTGTATTGATATTAACCTGTGATTGACTTAACCTGGAAGTATTTACAAGCTAAATGGGCTGCAGTGAGGAAATTTTGTGTCAAAAAATAAATGAAAACTTCAAACTTTTTCATTAAAAAAAAGCGTATTTATTAAAGAGAACCAATGCACAAAAATAAACAGAACCCCAAAAACAAACGTCATTTGAAAAGGTGGTTTACAAAGCATTCATACGAAGACGATTAATTACAAAAAAAAAAAATAAGAGCAACCTGTTGTGAACCTATGGCAACATATTCTCAGCTAAAATCCCTCACCCCCACACACATTGCTTATCAGGTCAGAGCTGTACATGATGAAACCTTGGAAACATCTTACCAAGAAAGGATGCTTTGAGTGTACATTTTTTTTTTTTTTTTTATATACACTGCAGTGTTGCTCCTACAGCACAACAGTTGGGTCAAACTAATACAATAATTTTTTTAACGCACCATTTTTTTCATTCTTTGTTTTTGTTAATCCTTGCCAAAAAAATAATAATAAAAAAATTGGTGGCGATAAAAAAAAAAAAAAAAAAAGAATATAAATCACAGTTCAGCTATTCCTATTTCAGCTCATGGTGGACAGATCATGCTGAGAAGAAAAGCAGATTAAATTGAGAGCCAGACTGAACATCACCACATGTATAGAAACTTTGTTTTTCTTTTTATTTCTGCTTTTTAAGGACCTAAATGTGTTTAGTACTCATCACCCTGAGCTTCCATCTTGTAGCCGTTTTCGTTAGAAACGTAGCCGTCTCCAGACTGCATGGAGTCCTGGTCCATCATCATGGCGTTCATCCCGTCCTGAGAACCTTCCTCGATCTGTGGCGGGAGAGATCCGTCCCCTTCTTCTCCGTTACCCAGGCCTTCGTTCTCACCCATAGGGGGGAGTAAAGAGCCGTGTCGATCCTCTCTACGCTCGCGATCACCCCTGTCCCGCTTATGCTCACGGTCTCTGTCCCGGTCCCTGTCCCGCCTGCGTTCTCTGTCCCTATCTCGATCTTTGTCTCTGTGACTACGCTTCCTGTCCCGGTCTCTGTCCCTCTCCCTGTCTCTATCTCTGCCTCTCTCTTCACCCTCTGGCCCGCCCTCCTCTCCTCGACCCTGGTCGCCCAAGCCGGACTCGTCCATCCCTCGCTCCCCACCTTCACCCATCATGCCATCGGTCATCCCGCCGGCACCCTCTTCCCCTCCCTCAGCTCCCTTTCCTCTCTCCCTGTCTCTCCTCCTCTCCCTGCTCCGGCTTCTCCTCTTGCGCTCTCTGTCTCGGTCACGCTCTCTGCTCCTTTCGCGTGGTTTGGCTGCTGGTGGTGGTGCTGGTGCTTCTCCTTCGCCTCCTCTCTCCCTTTCCCTTTCCCTGCGCCGGCTAGGGCCCTCTTCCACGCTTCCCCCTGGCACCCTGTCGCGCTCACGTGACCGGGTGCGCCTGCGCCTCTCTCTTGAGCGAGAGCGTCTGCGTTCGGCGCGATCCTTGCCGCGATCCTCGCGCTCTCGGCTCCTCTCGCGCCGATCTCCACGCTCGCGGTCCCTGTCGCTGTGACGACAAAAACAAGAGCAAAATATAAGGATGTGCAACGAGATCCAAAGCTCTCATTCAATAGCTGCAGGAGTGAACAGTAGGGAAGTAAATCTAGTTTGTGATTTTCTTTTTCTCATTATTTCTGCAATTTGCAATGATCTCAAACACTTTCAGTGTCATTCCGGGATGTTCGTAGAACCTTGGGAAAAATAATTAATTTAATCCATTTTGGAATAAAGTTGTACACACTACTTCATACACTACCCCAACACACACACCTTCCAATAGGTCGATCGTCATAGCGGGAGGTGTCGTCTCTACCGGAATGCTTGATGTTAACGTCTGCTCCACCTCTTCTAGTGCCACCCAGACCTCCACCTAGAAACCCGAGAACAAGGTAATGGCAAAATATTAAAGTAGGCACAAGAAATATTTATATTGTATATGTAGATATCACACACTACAATAATATAGCAATTGTTTTAATGACGTGCGATTTGACATTAACGAGTGTATCGCAAAACACACCTACAGTGTGCACTCATGTGTGACGAAGTCTAGTCGCATTTAAAGCGCTTAAGATATGGGGGCCGAAAACTGTACATTGCATACAGTTAATCATAGAAAAAGTTACTTTTTTCATACAACTATCAGCATTGATGATCAATGCAACTCAAATATCAGTATTCGTTATTGATGCGTATAAAAACAGACGCAGCCATTACCTCTGCATCGCTGCTGTTAATTTCATGTTAAGTAACAGCTCAAATGTTTAATTCTAACCGACATACACACTCATGCAAAATGCACTTTTAGAAAATAAATGGCTTTATAAAAAGGTAAAAAAAAAAAATATATATATATATATATATATATATATATTCTTTTGTCAATGCTGTGAATGGACACCACAAAGAATATGAATATAAACATTTTTTAAAAGGCAGCTGTCCATGGTACTCAAGGTACGAGCACAATAAACATCAAAATATCGTTTTTGTGTCAATATAGCACACCCCTGGTGCCCACCCATCCCTCCAAGGTGTATTGTTTTTTTTACCCAGGCGACGTGGGTGCCATCCCTTCACAGTGCGTCCTCTCTCTACATCGACGAGAACTCTGCGTCCGTCGATCTTTTTTCCATCGGCGTGCTTGTAGGCCGCTACAGAGAAAGAACATGCAGTAGAGAAAGCACGAGAGAGAGAGAGAGAGAGAGAGAGAAAGGGGAAGAGAGAAAGATCATGTGTGAGATGGACGAATGTATGCTGCAGTATTACTGTAGATTTCGCTTACCTTCAGGGGGTTTTCACGCCCGTGCAAATTCAGACAGGCATTACACAGCACACGCTTACCTCAGAGTGCAATCATGAGCAATACCCACACCACGGATTGCTTTTATTTTATTACTTTTAAAGGTTGACAAGGCCACCACGGCCGGTTACGTATACATGTCCTAGAATCAGTTTTTAAAAAAAAGGAAAAAAACACAAAAAAAAAAAAAACCCGAAGGCGTTTCTAAGATTTGATTCTTTACCACAGCTCAACATGTAGAAATTATACTGACACATAGCTTAAAAAAAAAATAATAATAATAATAAAAAAAAAAAAAAAAAAAGCGTTTGGGGTTCTACCGCTGGCAGCTCTGCATGTAAAACAAACACGCCGAATGGACGGCATAAAAAAAAAACAAAACATAAGAGCCTGAATGTTATCTGATATCAGACCATGTAGTGAAAACTGCAAGCCATTAGCTAGAATATTTCCCAGATGTTCTTCCAAAATCTCACTTTTTATCTCCAGGAGACTATTAAATGATTAAATTGTCGTATAACTGAACACCTTATTCCTTATAGCCTTTATATGATCTCAATTCGCACAGAATTAAGAGGGAAGTAGCCACACCCTCACGTGAAGGACACATGGGCACAAAATAAAAAAAAATAAAACAAAAAGAGCACCATAAGAACACAATTATCACCTTCACACTCCCCACCACAGACAGTAAACCTACATCCATAAAAAAAAAATAAAAAAAATAAAAAAAAAGTACTTTAAATAAAAAAAGTGGCTATCATCCATGTCTCCCCATGCTAAATCTTTGTGCAACACCCAGAAACCACCCCCCTCCCGCACCCACCCCATCAATCTGGTCTGAGCTGGTCAATAATCTAAGATAGTAATCCCCTCCATCTTACCACATTACCTGTAAATGCTCCCTTACCATAAGACCTGGCCAAGGCTGGAACCCATCGCTGGTGTAGCCTGGTGATTCCAGGTGCAGAGCCAAACGGGAGGCGATACTTTTCAAACTATGTACACTTGGATTGTTAAAAATAAACTGGAATCCGTTTCCCACTTGGACAGATGGACTGGACGAGGTCCACACAGCTACTGCACTGCACTGCTGAAGACGGCCACCCCGGTGGAATAGGATACAGCGATCAAGCTATCTAACCTTAAACGAGGGCCTTACCGGGAACCCTCTTACATTTACACTAACCTCAAACATCTGTCCACTAGAGGGCCTTACCGGGAACCCTCGTACATTTACACTAA
>JAAIIK010000034.1:3573878-3595881 GCA_014706435.1 Silurus glanis | reverse complement strand
CTGTCCACTAGAGGGCCTTACCGGGAACCCTCGTACATTTACACTAATCTTCAACATCTGTTCACTAGAGGGCCTTACCAACAACCCTCCACTTAACCACTATTAGAGGGCCTTACCCCAAACCCTCTCTATTCCATAAAGCTAGAGGGCCTTACCAGGAACCCTCTTTTACATGTACTCCAACCTCAACCATTACTCCATTAGAGAGCCTTACCGAAAATCCTTACATTTATCACAATCTCAAACATCTGTCCACTAGAGGGCTTTACCAGGAACCCTCCATGTAACCACTATTAGAGGGCCTTACCCAAAACCCTCTATTTCAAAAAGCTAGAGGGCCTTACCCAAAACCCTCAATTTTCTATCAAACCTCATCAGTACCCAGAGGGCCTTACCGACAACCCTCTCCTCCTAAATGGTCTTCCAAAAAAACATCCCATAGTCAAAAGGGGACGTACCAGGAAGTCCTAAACATAAGGGGTGGACAAATCAGTAGCCCTGGTACCGCAAACAAGTAGCCTGGATGATAAGTACACTAACTGGCACCGGGGGACGACACTGTGCATTACAGCACAATGAACCAAAAAGTATTGCCTGGGTCTTATTTACCTAAATATTTAATAGAATTAACATTCATATTTATATCTTCAATATTTTTATTATATTTGTAATAAAGTTCAGTATTATTTAACATTTACATTATTTTTTTATTCCAATATCCATTTCGAAATGCCAAATACGATCCAACCAAGCAATCAGTATCAGTCGATCTCTACTATAAAGTTTTCTAATAAAGTTTCTTGGCCACTTCAACATCACCTGGTTTGTAATAATGGCCTCTGATGTGCCATGCTTTTAGACTATACCGACTATTATGTTTTTCTTTTACTGGTAAATTCATTTTCAACCACAACGCCAGAGCACATTAAATGATTTGTCCACCCCAGTCTACATCATCTAGCATTTCTAGATCTAGATCATTTTAAGGCCTGTTCAGGTCTAGGTGGTGGTTATATTACTTTGAGGGATTATACGTACTCATAAAAGGCACAGAGGAGGAAATGTACAAATAAATACATTTATTTAAAGGGGAGTTTTTCTTCTTCTTTGGAATGTATAACATTTTCTCGAAAGAGGACGATTTCTGCCAGTAAGGTTGTTTGCATTCAGTGTTGAACTCTGTATGTTCCTGGATCAGTAACTCCTAATCTTCCTTGAGCCAAATTTACTAGATCTTTTTTTTTTTTTATTTGGTCAATTCACAGACTGCCTTCGATTAACCTACATCAATTAAAGCCATCTATTATTAATCAAAGGGATATACTCTGTAAGATTTAGATGGGTGGTTCTAATGCACATAAAAAAAAAATCTGTACAGTGCCACAGTGGTTTCTCCAGATCTACTATGCACTCCTATGTCGCATGCGTCTCTTCGTGTTTCTTCCTCAGCCTTATTTTACAATGTCTGCCAAATAAAATCCCATGTAAATTTTGCAGAGTACAACCTGAGCTTTATTATTAACACGCAGTGGCTTTAACGGAAGAGGTTGACTCCAGACACCGGTTCCCTAAGCCTAGCCCAAGGGACGTTCACGGACCAAAAAAAAAGTAACCGTACGCGATTTAGCTTATATACATCTATATATCTCTATATAGCTATATATAAATAAAACGTCTTGGAAATTTGGTCCGATGGACGTGTGCCTTGTCGAAGTAGATGAGGGTGTAAAGAAATCTTACCCATCATACAAACCCATCATACCAACCATATAATGAGCTGTGGTAGTAGGGTGTAGATGTATCAAAACCATCATCATGATCTGCAAGCCAGCTCTGGCCAATAGCCATCAGAGATAGGCGGCTGCAGTAGCAACGAAAACAACACACAATTAATACACGGCATGGACTTGCAACGCTTCACTCAGCAACAGAATTCCAACCTGAGCTACTGTGTAGTACAAAAAAAAAAAAAGCCTTCGCCGTGTTGAACAGAGACTCGTGTGCAGGGTATTTTTTTTTTGTGATTTTTTTTCTTCACCTTGGCGCTAAAGAGGGCTCGGCCTTTAGCTTACCGTCGTCGCTCCGACTGGAACACATACACACACTCTTCTGTGTGTCTCAATGCCTAAATATTACAGAGATGCCGTAGTGCGGCGACATTCGTCAGAACGTGTATGTAGTGGACTATTGACTTGCATGTATGTAACCCCGCCCTCACCTCCCTTAGACATTTACACAAGGTACGATAACACAACGCTCTCCACAGAACACACTCGCAGTCTCGCACACACAAAAGACAGACACATCTTTTAAACCCGATATTCCCGAAGCCCACGTGATATTTGTGGATCTGAGAGCGAGGCATTCAGCCATATTATGGATTGGTCTGATTGAAGATACACATGAAGGTCGGAGTCTACTCACAGTGAATGTCTCGCTCGTGTTCATACTCGATGAAGGCGTAGCCGCGGGGCTTTGACGTCCTCTTGTTGTACACGATGTAGATCTAGAAAACCCAACATGACAGCACTCAGAACACGCACATCACACCCCCCTAACCAGAGAACGACTGCATCAAGCCATGCAGAAAATATTTAAAAAATAAATACACAGACAAGATCGGAGTAACCATCAGAGGTCAACTGGAACATACTTGACAGTAACTGATTATTCATTCGATGGATAAAATGGATACTGGATAAACTTTATTTTTTAAAAACACGCTAGCAATGAACGCAACCCGGAAAAACTATCGGTATGGATTTTTGTCGATAGCCAATAGATCCAGCAATCAACTTGAACGTCCAGAATGAAAGAAGAGACTTGCATCGTATTTAAGAGCAATACGAAGAGAGATTGATCATAGCAATCATCGCTTGATGACAAACAATATGGGTTACTGGTCATCTTAAATCTAAACAGTTTTTCCGGGTTGCGTCTGAGAATTTCTGTTATAATATATGCCTCGAAGTAAATCACTAACACCATGTGGCGAATTTTTTGTGGCAGAACAATAAAACAAGGATCTAAACTAATTAAAAAATACCCCACCATCCACTGTAACTAGTGAAAAGGTATTCAGTGAAGTGTGTACGTGTTTGCTTTTGTTTTCAAGAAGAGCCAACTCCCTGGACACCATGCACACCGGCTCTGCTTTCTCCACTATATGTGTGAGGCTTCTTAACGTATTAAAATCAAAACTAATCTGAACCACTTACTCGTTTGATGGGGCCGTACACCTCGAACTCGCGGCGCAGTTTGGACTCTGTTGTATCGTAATTCTGTGCAAAACACAACATAGAATAAACGAGGGAGGTAGAAGCAAAACAAAAAAAATTTACTGAAGTCGGATGCAAATCACAGAACTCACAATTCGAGCGACAAACAAGGTCTTGAAAGCGTCCCCTTGAGCGTTCGGGTCGTTGTGAGGATCCCCTGTAAAAAAAAAAAAAACGGTGAAGACGGGCGTTTTCTTTTTGTCGCCAGGACAACCAAAAGGTTAAGAGAAGAACGTAAAAAATGGGTTTCGAATGCGAGCTGTACTTACACAACTTTAGCTCGGTTTCTACGACCGTTTGCCTCCGCTCCATCTTCTCGCGCCTCTGTCGTTCGAGTTCGGAAAAGATGTATATTATAGTCTAGAACATATTTGGTGTCCACAAATATAACGATTTTGAATAAAACGTCTCACCTTTCTTTCGAGCCTCTCATCACGCGTTTCGGCTCTTGTAGGCGGAGGAGCATCTCGAGGGTCCTGCTCATTGGGAAGAGAGAAAAAAAAAAAACTGTTCAATTCATAAAAGAATATGAGCCAGTCATATAAAGACTCAAAACTTTGTACAAGCATCCAGGAACACCTACAAGAACTAAACAATAATCTAAAACACAACACACTGGAATACATTTACAGTATTTAGCAGACGCCCTTACAAATTTCTCACTCATAACTAAACAGCTATGGGATTAAAGGCCTTGCTCAGGGGCCCGAGCATGGTGTGGCTGGGATTCAGATCCAAAGTCCTTACCCACTAAGCAAAAAAACAAAACAAAAAAAAAAAATCTCATATCCAGCTAGAAATTGTGCAACTCCATTTGGGTGGTTTTTAAACCTCGTCCTAGATTACCACCAACATGCATATTTTAGGGATTTCAACTCACAATTAGGGTTAAAAAGGGCAGTAAATTTCCTAAAACTTTCCAAGGGAACTTTATCTGGGGAATTTGGAAACTTACCAAGAATTTACAGTAATTAGAAATATGGAGAAATATACATAAAATGCATCATATGCAAACATCTATATAAACATTTTGTTTGGTCATAAGAAGAATATAATATATATATATATATATATATATATATATTTTACTTAATTGTCAATGGTCAAACTGCGTGAACTTGTACCTCAAAGTGCTTGATGAAGGGTGCAATCCCGGAGTAAGGCTGATTGTGATGCTTTTCATGGGGGAGTTTCTCCAGCTGAGGCAGGAATGGGATCGGATCCCGCGGGGCAAACAGGGCCAGCAGGTTCGGTGGCAGAAACTGAGTCATTGTTTACCTGAAACGGAAAAGATCCAGACAGACAAACAGATGAAGAACTCCTGAAATGCATTTATACGTGAATAAAAGGAAAGAGGACCTAATGCGAAACCTGAAAATGACCGATTCGGACCGATCTTAAAATTCTGCACTTCCTCCCCCCCCATAAACCCATGAACAAAATGAGTCGTGAAAAGAGTCAAGATTCAAAGAACCGAGTCACTAAAATGATTCGATCTTCCCGTCACCAAGTCTCGATTAAAATACGACCTGAATAAACAAAAAATATTTTTATACACACACACACACACACACACACACACAATTCCCATGTTCTAAACCCATGGAAATGACTCAAAAGTAAAAATAAAACATGAAAATGACGTTATATATAATACGTGTCTTTTTCTTGTAAATGAGTGTCATTAAACTCTAAACTCGATCCGGAACTCTGTAACATAAGAAATAAATGTATAATTATAGAAATACACTTCTAAACCCCAACCTTACCCCAGTGCAGTTTGGTGTAATGAGCTGGCCCACGCTCAGAAGAACCTGATTAGCATGCTAGCTCGCTAGCAGCCTTGAGTATTAGCTTTACTCATACGCGCGAAATTACACATACAAACCCTTAAAACCAATCGATATCACGCATACAGGTGCAATTGTAAACTAAAAACGTGACAACTTTAGTGTTTTTTTGCAAAGTTTATGGACAATGCTAACGCGTTCACCCACAAGCTCGCGAGCCAACATGGCCTTCTCCGAGCGCTGTTCCGATTACCTCAGTTCGGCATTCAACACGGAAATGAAATCTCCGAGCTCGACGGCGAAAGAAATCTCCTCCGAATTTCCGTTAATCGTCTCCCAGGACAATATTAACGGATCCGTAATCGGCGAAGAAACGACTGAAATGTGTGCTCTTGTTCTCTGTTAGTCGCTAACTCGTAAAATGGCGCCGTGCCATAAATCGCACGCTGTTGAGAAGTTTTACGACAACAGCGCGACAGTGGGCCGGGGTTGTACGGCACAGACGTGACTTCTACTCAGCTCTTGCATTCACCATAAGCATAACTTTGATTAAAACTATTATATATATATATATATATATATATATATATATATATATATATATATATATATATATATATTATTATTATTATTATAAAAATGCTAACAAAACAACCTTCTTTCACCCTAAATGATTTTTATTTCAAATTGTAATTTGAATTGAACCCCCTACACACACACACACACACACACACACACACACACACACACAATTAATAATTCGTAAAATAAACAAGTTCATGATCAATCAAAAATGTGTACTTTAAGACAAAACGGTATTCAATGTAAAATATCGAGGTGCATTTTTTACTATTTTATTTCAAACTTTTGTCCATAACAAAGATCCGACATTGGAGACTCCTTTCAAAATTGCAAAACTTTCACAGAAAACCTCACACAATGTGTATATACTGAGCGTCTTCACTACAGGTGAATATGTAAGATGTTCAGAGGTGAACAAAGTACAAAAAGCGTAGTTGAGTAAAAGTAGAGATATACTCGGTAAAATATGACTCAGATAAAACTGAAAAAATGCGCCCTTTAAACTTTCACCTGAATGAAAGTACAAAAGTATTTGCCTCAAATGTACTTGTTTCCAAAGTACTATGATTTATTACGGCTATAATGTTTACAATTTTTGTCACAAGACTCTTCACTTAATCAACTCAGTTTATGTGAAAAGACTCAGTTACTCTCGGCACAGTGATCCAATAAAATTATATTAATCAGTCAAACACTAAAAGACAGGAGGTGGAGCTGGAGGTAGCAGAGCTGAAGATTTTGAGGTTTTCATTGGGAGTGACAACGATGGACAGAATTAGAAACGTGTTTATTAGAGGGACAGCGCATGTAGGACGTTTTGGAGACAAGGTGAGAGAGATTGAGATGGTTTGGACATGTGCAGAGGAGGGACATGGGGTATATCAGTAGGAGAATGCTGAGGATGGAGCCACCAGGAAGGAGGAAAAGAGGAAGGCCAAGGAGGAGGTTTCTGGATGTGGTGAGGGAAGACATGCAGGTAGTTGGTTTGAAAAGAGGCAGATGTAGAGGACAGGGGGGAATGGAGACGGATGATCCGCTGTGGCGACCCCTAATGGAAGAAGCCGAATGAAGAAGAAGAAACAAAACAAGTTCGAAACAGAACGCACGCTCGACTCTGATTCGTGGCTTTCTGTGTGTTTGATTAGTTACGTTTTTATCCTCGTAAATAAAAAGGAACGACTGATTTCGCAAAATGTAGTCGAGTAAAAAGTCAAATATTTGACTTGGAGAAATGTAGTGAAGTTAAATTCAAAGTCTCCCCAAATGGAAACACTTCAGTAAAGTTCAGACACGAAAAAGTGATTAAGTACAGTAACGAATTACATTTACTTTGTTTCTGTCTACCACTGAAGGTGTTATTCTAGAAACAATGATATAGACAGACGAAGGCATGACTAAACGCCTGAATATATTGATTTACACTCAGGATTTAACAGGAATTCACAATTTAACAGTTCTGTCTATTATTTAAAGGTGTCGTATATACTGGGTACTAATCTAAAACTCAATATAATATAGAAGATATTGATTTGAGACCCATGACCCAAATGAGTAAAGGTAAACGGTAAGCCACAGATTGTCTATAACAAGTCAAGTTTTATTCTAGAAACAATTATATACACAAACAACGGCATGATTATATTGATTTACACTCCTTTCTGACTACCTTCAGGCCAATCGAAATTGAGGATTTTTACCGCTCTGTGGTATACAAATAAATACTTACGGGCAGTGTATAAACTTTAGAGTAATCTAAAACTCAATATTTTTGTGAGAGGATGTGATGCCTCTGTTTTACAAGATATCCATGAGTAACAGGAGTCGAGGTGACATTACACACTGCAGGATGGTTTTTTTTGTTGCATTATTTTAAGAGAGAAAAAAAAGAGAGGCTGGTGAGGGAACCGCTGTCTGTTCCTGCTATTAGATAAGTGAATTAATTGGTAAGCAGTTGCATGCGGGGGTTGTGTCCCAGGTGGCTGTGAAGGTTTTCAGATTGGTTGCCAGGTGAATGCTTGGCAGTTTGTAAGGCATTGTTATGGTATACCGTGCATTTATGATGGTACTGAAGGTGGTTAGTGGTGTAGATGGACAAAGCAGCCTGTATCTAATGTCAAGTCAAGTTTATTTGTATAGCGCTTTTCGCAACAGACATCGTCTCAAAGCAGCTTTACAGAAATCAACAGTGAAGGTGAATGGTGTGTGTTTATCCCTGATGAGCAGCCGTGGCGACTGTGGCAAGGAAAAACTCCCTTAGATGTTATGAGGAAGAAACCTTGAGAGGAACCAGACTCAAAAGGGGAACCCATCCTCATTTGGGTGATGTCAAGAGTGTGATTATAGTCTTTAAACAATACAGAACACTGGAGAGTGAGAACTAACACAAGCACTGGAGTGTAAGATTATGAGTAATGTTTTTTCTGCAGTCTTATACAGTCATTTGTGGTTATAAAACTAAAACTAATGTTTTTAGTGTCTCTGAATTGAAATCTGATTAAGTCTTACAGAAATTATGCATTTTTGAATGCATTTCAGTTTGGTATTCCAGAGGGTTGCCAGGTAGTTACTTATTATATCATTAGTGGTTGCTAGAGTATTGCTAGGGTATGTAGGGCTACTAATTCAATTCCCTTATATAAACAGTGGTGGAGAGTAATTAATTAAATGTAATTTCTTACTGCACTTAAGTAACTTTTTTAAATATCTGTAGTTTTTCCAATTGAGACTTTTATTTGAACTTCACTAAATATCAAAGTCAAATATCAGACTTTTTACTCAACTACAATTTTGTGAAATCAGTCGTTCCTTTTTATTTAAGAGAGGATAAAAACCTAACTGGTCAAACACGCAGCAATCCACCAATCAGGGTCGAGCAAGCAGAACATTTAGAGAGAAATAAATGATGGAAAAAAAACTCCTGACTCGAACACAATATCAATTAAATAAGGTTTTGGGTTCAGTATCATTTGAATAGATACCAATCAGTGTTTGAGTCATTAATATCATTCTATTAATAGATCAGTGTGCTGAGAGTCACATTCGAGTCTTTTCACATAAACTGAGTTGATTAAGTAAAAAGTCTTGTGACAAAAATTACAATATGAACATTATAGCCATAATAAATCATAGTACTTTGGATACTTAAGTACATTTGAAGGCAAACACATTTACTCAAGTGAACGTTCACAGGAGCACTTTAACTGAAGTCATATTTTACAGTGCTTTAACTCAACTACATGTCAACCACTGAATGTGAATGTAAGTCACAAATATATGGTTCGTAGGCGGTTGTGCTTTTCCAGGTTGTCGCTATGTGATTGTCAGGAATCAGTTTTTGGAAGAGAATAATAATGACAAACAAATACAATTGGTCAACATAAATCCCATTTATTTTATAGTGCAGAATCCACTCATATAGAATCTAAGAATTATTTCGATAAATTAAATTAAAGTCAGTCAGGTTTAGAGCTACATTTGCTACCCAGGAATATGGTATGGTATAGCTTAGTGGTATTCGACTTTGCATCCAAAGATCTTTAGTTCAAATTCTAACCACTGCCGAGCTGCCACTCCTGGGCCCCTGAGCAAGGCCCTTAACCCCACAGCTGCTCATCTGTATAAATGAGATGAACGAAAGTCGTTCTGTACAAGTCTGCCAAATGCCATAAACGTATATATCGCAACCGCAATACAATTATTGTATTGAATGACAAATCTTGCTATTGGAATCCAGTGTTAAATTAATGAATGGCAGCTCATTCGATGCTCATTCGAATTTCAAAAACAGTCATGCAGATACATCTAGAGCTGCGGCTAATATTCACATTGAGGATCAGATAGAGCAAAACGTGCTCCGTGTTATTCGTAGTGTGATGACAACATGAGATGCTTTCCTGCTCAACACGTTGGTAAAGAGTGATTATTCAAATAAAAATGGCCTTTAACTCAGTCAGCGATTGCGCCAAAACTCATCCTAAAAGTACTTCTGGGACTATGGTTTATTTTTTAAACTAGGCTTCAGGACCAGCAGAATCCCCAAAAGAGATGAAAGGAGTCCACACAGTCCCGTCACGCCTTCGTTCGTCCTGTAAACTCCAAGCTTATCCAAAGGAATGAAAAGATCGCACGTGTTCTTCAGCACGTCGAGGACAAGAGCTGGGTGACTCCTGAGGCTCTCGATTGAGAGGAAGAGAAACGCGTCGAGCTGTGGGATGATGACCGTGGCGGTTTCCTGGCTCTCGTTGAGGTGATCGTCGAGCTTCCGCCGATATCGTTCTTCTCGTGACTTCTGGACCATGAGCTGGGAAATGCTGTAAGCGTCCTGGATGAGGTTCATCACCAAGGACAAGAAGTAATACCGAGTGGCGTTTCGGCTCCATCGTTCTTTATCGACGTCTCGGATGAGGCTGATGCTTTGGGCCCAGAGGACGTTGTCACAGATAAAATAGAGGGCGCGGGTCAGATTGGATATGGTCAGGCAGAAACGCAGCACCGGGTCCGTCAGGTGAAAGGTTCTCCTGGCTGCATCGATCGAACTCACTGTATTACCAAGCCTGAAAACTGAACCAAAAGACAGTTAGCTCAGACTTTCTTTGGTCTATGATTAATCAGGTCACTCGACTGCATGACTGGCTGATTACAAAACTGCAGGAATGTGCTGGTGTTGCTCACAGTGGACTCTGAGGGTGTCAACAAAATCAAAATGCACTTCTGTATCACTCTTTACCGCACAGACCGATTTTTTTTCTCAGTTGCTTTGGAGCGTTTCTCAGATCCGAAATGAAATTCTCAAAACCGCTCATCATGGAGTCTCTTGCGCACATCATAAAAGCGTTGTGGATTCGAACGAAATGCGAACTGCTGTTTCCTACAGTATTATGTTGTTTTACATATATTATACTGGTTCTGACCTGAATAGTCTAAACCTCCAAAACATCTTGAAATCAGTTTAAACCAGTCAAGTTAAAATGTACATTTTTTTTTTGTGTAAATGCGTCTTGTATTAATGAATCGTGCAGAATCTCGAATGTCTCTAATGAAGGCGAGTGAACGGCATCAGATGGACCAATGATCGACCGGTTCTCTAAAATGGGTCAAAGGTGAATCTCGTGAACCTTCAACCGGTGACGGAGCTAAACACAGAATTGCAATTTCTAAAAATGGAGGAACAACCAGGAAACGAACGAACACTGATACAGTACAGTAAAAGTGTGAATCCCGGTGTCTTGCAATCGACATAAATCAAATATGCAAATCGGACCAATTAATTTGTGCGGTTGAAATTCAGCCTCGTGCGTTTTCACTTATTGTGAATCAAACCGTAGTTTACATCAGGAAACACTGAAACCATGCGCCGTCATACTGATACCACGACTAAACATCTTGTTTGGTGAAAAGCGATAAAAGGACTCGTTATTCTGATGGTAACGAGACGTTCGCTGACTCAAATGCTTATTTTTGAGAGATGAACGAGGGGTTTGAAGAAACGTACAGGCTTTTGCAAGAAATCCAATGTGTTGTGCTGAGAAACATATTAAGGATGATTTGAGAAACGCTCCAAAGCAACTGAGAAAAACTGTAAGAGATGGATTGATACAGGACACCATTGAAGGCCTAGGTGTGAAATACGTGTGTGTGTGTGTGTGTGTGTGTGTGTGTGTGTGTGTGTGTGTGTGTGTGTTAAGATCACTTTAAAAACAATGTACCTTGAAATTTAAAAAGAAAATTGCAGCTTGTTCTCTAGTTTTTATAGAAAATAAATGTATGGTTTCCATTTTGTGTTTCTTAAATGTTTCGGTGGAACAAAAAAAGGTGATCTACTGGTGGAAGGATAAATATTCCATTAGTGATCAGTTCTAGCAGGACATTTTGGATAGTGGTATCTCAGTGGTTAAGGCGGTGGACTTCTCATCAGAAGGGTGTGAGTTCAGATCCCAGTAGCACCAACCGGTCAAGTTTTATATGCCAAATGCAAAAAAAAAAAAAAATAAAATAAAAAAATAGTTTGTTGTGAAAGATGAGATATTGAGGACAAAGGGGAAGAGGGTGAAAAGTTAATAATAAATGAGATAACAGAGAAGAGAATCCACTGAACTGAGTCCATCTGAAGAGCTCAAGAGACAGAACCAACAGCGTCCTCACGTGTGCCACTTACGCTTCCGTCCCGAGCTCATGTTGGACTCCAGACTCTGCAACTTCTGCACCAGAACTTTTCTCCTTATGTCGTCCTGGAGCAGGTACCTGGCCAGCGCGCATGCGTACTGCGTCGCCCTGCATATAAGTTACATGGATCTCAAATTCTTCGCAGGACAAAAGTTCAAAGCACGACCTTTCAGCTGAAACCCACCTGAAAACGCGATCCCGTCCTTGACTCTGATTGGTGAATTTGACGAACGCGTTCATTTCTGCCTCGAAAACTCTCGGAACCGACCGACTGGAGCAACACGATGACGCGCAGAGCGCACTCCCGGCTGTCGGGGCGCATGCGCACTAGTTTTTAGAGGACGTGTTGCGTAACAGTTGTTCAAAATCCGTTCTTGATAAAAAAAAAGCGCAATATTTTCCTTAGATGTGATTTTTGACATTGTAAAACTCAATGTTAAGTTATCAGTGTTTTATCAACAGGTTTTACTTTATTGGAAATTGTTTTAAAATAAGAATTTTAGTCCCCATAACATGGGTCTTTAACTGGGAATTCGCGACCTCTAGGGGGTCCGCGGCGGTACTGCAGGCGGCCCGCTAATTAATTGTGAATCGCATATCTTTTTTTTGTTAAAAGAAAATTAATAAACATGGATGAAAAACATCAAAGATAAAATATTGAATTAAAAAAAGATTATAATAATTACTTAAATTAAAAAAACAAACTTAAAGCTGAAGTTGTAAATGTATAATAGTCCACCTGATCGTTAAAGGAAAATGTATGAAACTGCAAACCTACTAAAATAAAAGACTTTTGAACTTTGAACAACTCAATAAATTGTGATTTTAATTGCAAAATACATGTTTGTTATGATGCATAAAACCTTTTGAAAGATACAAAAAATGTATGGAAATATATCGACAATGATGCATGAACAACAACAAAATATTTCTAATTGTCTTAACATAATATAACTAGTGTGATATGATTGGTTTCTATTAAAATCAGTGGCTGTGCTTGACACAATTTGTATCAGGGGGTCCCTGTCCTATGTCTCTATTGCCTAAGGGGTCTTGACCTGAAAAACGTTGAAGACCCCTGCCCCGAGCCTCATATTCCTTTATGAAAATGTTTATGTAGTGTTTAGGAAGAATTCTTTATTCTACAAAAGTTGGTGGGAGAAAGAAATTTGAAGTTTTGAAGACAAAGATTTTAATTATTTTATTTTACGGATATTGGGTAATTTTTCTTGCATAAAACAAATTTTTGAAAACACAATTTTTTTCATATTTCACAACAAATTGTTTCATTACTACTTATCTTTTAATGAAGAATTATTAATGAAGAAAAATAATAACTTAAACCTCTGTCATTTAATAAAGGATTAATTTATTTTCTTTTTTTTTGTTCTATGTTGTCATTTGCCATTTGTGGTTGTCAAGTTGCTTTTTTTTTGTTAAAATTCTTGCGGAAAAAAAAAGAAAAGCAAACAAAAAAATTGCAACGTCACCTAAAACTTCCTCTGAATGACCCCATGACCTGACTTTCTCTTCGATATGGTTCTGGGTGATATTTTGTATTTCTAGAACATGATTTCTTTATTTAAAATGATAAAAAAAAAAAATGTTAAAACGTATTATAATAATAAATAAATAATAAATCATATATATTTAACTAAAAGAGAAAAAAGATGAGCTTTTTTGCATGACTTTTATTGACTTCTCGTGTAGACATGCAATTCAATTCAGTTCCATTTCGAAAACAGTTTGAACAATGGACATTGTCCCAAAGCAGCTTTACATAAATCAACAAATCAATATATCAATCAATATATAGGTTATAAGTTTAACCGTAATGAGCAAACCAGTGGTGACAGCGATGAAGAAAATAATCCATTACATGGTACGAGGAAGAACCTATTTCAGTATCGCCAAGCTGCTACACTTGGGGCCCCTCAGCAAGGCCCTTCATGGCTGACCCTGTGCTCCGAGCCAAACTTCATACCATGTAATGTAATGTACATGTGACAAATATAAAACACATCTATCTATCTATCTATCTATCTATCTATCTATCTATCTATCTATCTATCTATCTATCTATCTATCTATCTATCTTGTTTTCATTTTACTTATTGAACGCTGAGTGAAATCCTCTTCCAGTCCTCCAGGGGGCGCGCTAACTCAATCAGCTCTATCGCTGGCGCTCTTACCTCCGGTATGTTGTTTGTCAGCGGAATTAAAGATGGCGGATTCCGAGGAAAACAAACCAGCGACCTGCACGTTTCTGTTTAAGAAGTCAAACAAGAAATTCTCGGCGCGGAAAAGAAAAGCCAGTGACAGCGACAAGGGTTAAAAATCACACTTTATTTCCCGAAACATGAATAAATAAATTGTGTAATTGAGGTTTATTATAACTGTCAACTCGGTGGCTAGTCAGTTATGCTAACTGTGTAGGACCCACGGAGCCCTTAGAGCGTAATAATAATGATAATAAATGCGTGTGTGTTCATTCAGACAGGAGCAGCGATGAGGAGAAAAACGCCGTGGTGAAGAGAGAGAAGAAAGCGGCCTCTCACAACCCCATGATCCAGCGGGTCAGTCCGATTTACCAATAATAATACATTAAAAGTGCCATCAGCGATTTTCTAAACTCCTTCTTTGTTCACCACAATCTCAGGATTACCTACAGCACGAGGATAATACATGTAGGGCATCGAGGCAAATTATTAAAATAGACTAAACGAAGTTTATATAAAATGGACAGTTCAGTCTATTTAACTACACACTGAGCACTGTGTTTCCCCACGAACCATTATTAGTGACGCACCACCAGCTAAACTCACTCTGGACAGGTAAACACTATGGCAGCTTTTTTCCGCCATATTAAAAAAACATATTACTTAATTCCGACTTTTTTTCATCACAATTCCGACTTTTTCTTCTCGCAATTCCGAATTTTATTTTCTCGCAATTCCGACTTTTTTCTTCTCGCAATTCCGACTTTTTTCTGTGCCGTCACCCCCTCTGTAGTGACAAAAAGCTTTGTGAACATGGGTGTAAATCATTTGATTAGATAATAATCTCTGGCAAAATTAAAATATATTAAAAAAATATATAAAATAAGATCTTAATTACTGCACCTTTGATCTTTTCCTTGTATCCCATTCACTTCATTCAACTGTATTTCAGAGCAAGAAGGTGGAGAAAGAAGTGGTTTCTTCTAGTGACAGTGAGGCAGAGAAAGAAGCTAAGAAGGTCACGGTGGCTTATAAATCCACTCGCTCAGCGGTAAGAAATCACACCGTCTTCATTATTAATATTGAATCTCTGAACGTTTTCACTGTGTATCAGTAAATTCATTAAGTGTAGTAGTAAAAAGTGATGCATCGATAAAACAAACAGAGGAAACAGGATGATTCGATGTCTGAATAAAATCCCTGCATGTTGCTGTGTTTGTTGTGTGAGATAGAAACCAGAGGGACCGGACGACATGGGAGCCACGGCCGTGTACGAGCTCGACACCGAGAGAGATAAAGACGCCCAGGCCATCTTCGAACGCAGCCTGAAAATTCAGGAGGTGAGATTTTTTTTCTTTTTTTCAGAAAGATCAGATTTGTTCTTGGAGATCTCTCACGGCATCTGGGCTTCAGGTTTTTCTCAGTTCATGTTTTCACCAACACCACGTGACGTGTGATCGTATTTCTCCCCCGGTTGTAGGAGCTGCGCGGTAAAGAGGACGATAAAATCTATCGCGGCATCAACAACTACCAAAAGTACGTCAAGCCAAAGGACACCACCATGGGGAACGCTTCATCTGGCATGGTCAGGTACGAGGACACGGAGACGCGGTCACACGCTCGGAGACCACCTTTCGTCATATTCGCCGCTTTCTGCTTCTTCCTTTTTTCTTTTCTTTTTTTTAAATCTTTTAATTTCTATTCATTTTCTTTTCATTTTTCTTTTCTCCTTCTTTCTATTCTTCTTTTTTTCTTTTTCATTTCTTTTCTTTTTTTCTTTCCTGTTCTGATTCTTCTTTTCTTTACTTTTTTTATTTTTTCATTTCTTTTCTTTTTTTCTTTCATTTCTTTTTTCTTTTTCATTTCATTTCTTTCCTTATTTTCTTTTCTAATTTTTTGGTTTTTTTTCTTCTTTTCTTTTCTTCTTTTTCTTTTCATTAATTTTTTTTCCTTTTCATTTCTTTTCTTTATCTTCTGTTCTTTTTTTCCTTTTCACTTCTTTTCTTTTTTTTTTCTTTTCTTTTTATACAGCTGTGTGATCTGTCGTGTTTGATAGGAAAGGGCCGATCCGAGCTCCTGAGCACTTGAGAGCGACGGTGCGGTGGGATTATCAACCCGACATTTGCAAAGATTACAAAGAGACAGGATTCTGTGGATTTGGAGGTGTGTGTGTGTGTGTGTGTGTGTGTGTGTGTGTTGGTCTGTCTGTCTGCCAGCCAGTCTGTTTGTGTCTGTTTCTGTCTGTTTGTCTGTCTGTCTGTCGGCTTGTCTGTGTCTGTCTGTCTGTCTGTGTCAGTCTGTCTATCTGGGTGTGTTTGTGTATGGTGACCGTGGTTCAAATGATTAGAGAATCTGGTCTTTGTTCTCCCAGACAGCTGTAAGTTCCTGCACGACCGCTCTGACTACAAACACGGCTGGCAAATCGAGAGGGAGCTGGAGGAGGGACGATACGGTGCTAACGGTGAGCTTAAACAGGACATGTAGTGCTGTTTATATGATCACACACACCATACAACTACACACACACACACACACACACACACACACACACACACACACACACAGCAGAGTTCAGACGCAGGCTGAAATGCAAGTATGTCATTGTGGAAGTAACACCTTTAACCTCACAGTGTTCAAAATGAGTTTTGTGTGAAACCAGAAAATATAAAATATCTATAGACATCAAAAGCAAATCACATTTATTTATTGGGGAAAAAACTTCAGGAGGATTTGAGATGCGGCTGTAGGTTAAACACACCTGTCCTGTGTGTTCTTCACAGACGACGAAAACTACGAGGTGAGCAGCGACGAGGAGGATCTGCCTTTCAAGTGCTTCATCTGCAGGGATTCATTCAAGAACCCGATTATAACCAAGTGAGTCTCAAACACAGAGTTTAAACCGCTAACAGCATGTGGAGTCCACAAGTACCTTCTGAGGAAAATGTAGAGATATGAGATGATATTTATTTATTGTGCATTTTGCCATAAGAGCCACAATACAGTGGCATTGAGTAAAAGCAGGAGGTGGAGCTGAAGGTAGCAGAGCTGAAGATGTTGAGGTTTTCATTGGATGTGATGACGATGGACAGGATTAGCATTGGACAGCATTGATACTCTGAAATATATTCAAGATTAATTTCTATAGTATTGTCGCTTGAGAACATACAGTGGTGTGAAAAAGTGTTTGCCCCCTTCCTGATTTCTTAGTTTTATTTTTTTGCATGTTTGTCTCACTTTAATGTTTCAGATCATCGAACTAATTTAAATATTGTTAAAATGCTAAACAAAATTGCTTATATTTTCTTATTAGCACAGTTTATTATTATTATTATTATTATTATTAACATTTGGGATCATAAAATAATATTTTATAATAATTTATAATTTTTTTTTAATAAATACAAATAAAATCGAATAAATAAATCAAATGTAATACCCTTTTTTATTATAATGATTCAATTTAATGATCAATTAAATTGGTTATATTGATTCAATAACCAAATTCAATAAAATTAAATGAAGGGAAAATGTAATAAAAGTAGTTTACATTTATTAGACACAAATGTACTTCACTTCACTACATTTTAAAGTCAAATATTTTACTTTTTACTCGACTACATTTAGCGAAATCAGTCGTTCCTTTTTATTTATGAGGATAAAAACTTAACTAGTTATCAATCCACCAATCAGAGTCGACGCTCTGTTTTAAACTTGTTTTGATTGGCACTCTCGCAGTGGCGGATTTAGGCAGAGGAGACATGGGCATCTTGCCGTGGGGCGGCATGGGGCGTCCACGCAAAAATAAAAAAAAAAAGAAGAAAAAAAACCATTCAATTTGCACGATCGCATCAATTATTATATCATGTCAAGGGGAATGAACCTGGTCGCGACTCGAAGTCTGCACCCACCTAATTCTGACTCCCTTTCTCGTAAAATTCCGACATTTTTGGTGCATCCACTGGTAACCATGTTGTGGGCCTGAAGTTTGGAGCTGTTGCGTCTCCTTCAGAGCTGATTGTTAGACAGAGTTTTCTCCAGAGGCTCAGTTTGATACCATGAGATTCTATTGATCGGAGCACATTTCATTTTCAATGTGTAAAGCGTTCTGGCACTCCAGAGGCAGTGACGCTGCCCGGAATTGCGAGAAATGGGAATTAGTTGAACCTTTTTTTTTTTTTATGTGTCAGAATCGGGCTTCCGTGGTGTTTAGCTTTCCAGAAGCGCTTCAGAGTTTAGCGGGTGGTGCGTCAGTAAAAGTGCTCCACACGGAAACACACAGTGCTCCATGTGTAGATAAATGGACTAAAAAAAGTCCATTTTCTATAATAATTTTCCTTAATGCATTTTTTGTATGGGTGCTACTCCAGGAATCGCTTAAGTCCTAATTTAATAATAACTAATAAAAAAAAAAAAAAAACGGAGACACTGCACTCAAGTCTAAACTTGGAAGAGGAAGAGACGAAACAAACATTCGGTATTCCGACAGCCCTGTACCATAACATCTCAGTACAAATATGTATACCGTTAAACCCCTAATAAATATATAGTAATGTTATAATGCACTATAGTAATGTTGTAAAGCTGCATTCATGACCTGGACACACTCTTTGCGTTGATCAGGTGTAGACATTATTTCTGCGAGGCCTGCGCGCTACAGCACTACCGCAAGTCCAAACGCTGCTACGTGTGCAACCAACAAACCAACGGAGTCTTCAACCCAGCCAAAGGTAACAGACCAGGGGTTCAGGCTCGCTCTGAGGTTCCCCGATGTGTGTATGTGTAGAAACTCAAGATGTTCCACTTGACTTCAGCCACAAGTGTGGTAGTAAGAGGAACCGTTTGATGCAAAAAAAAAAAAATAAATAAAAAACGGGTGTCCCATTACTTTTGAACCACACAGTGTATGTATGTAAAAATAATTTTAAAAAATGTAGCTCGTCATAAATTTTAAACGATTTCTTTTTCCTTTCTCAAGAGTTGATGGCGAAGATGCAGAAACAACAGGCTGCTGCAGACCAGCCGCCTTCGGACGAGGAAGACTAGCGTTCCCCTCTTATTCTTCTCCTTATATGGCTCTCTGTTTTGTAAATTAATGGTCAAAAATAAATAAATTCTTTTTTTTAAATCACTCGTTTGTTTTCATAAAAAAAAAAATTATAATAATTACTGCTACTAATCCAGCTATTGAAGACCAGCTGAAATGTTCTCAGTAGTACAGCTGCTGAAAACGCTCACCTTACATGTTATTTCACCTGCTCAAAACTATCATGTAAGTGAAGCATGGTGGTGGTAGTGTCATGCTGTGGAGATGTTTATCTGTATCAGATACTTGGCAACTGGTGTACAGAGATATCCTCAATAAAAACCTTTTCCATATCGCTCAGGACCTCTGGGCCTCACCCTCCTACATGGCAACAACTGTAAGCACACAGCCAAGACAATGTCTTGGAGTTCCCCTGTGAGAGCACTGATGTGAGCGAGTACCTTAAAAAAAATAATAAAAAATAATAAAATAAAATGCCTGCTCAGTTAAATAATATTATATAAAGAATATTTTCTAAAAATAGAATAAATCAGATTAATGCAATACTCTTTTTTGCTATATTGATTAATTTATTCAATTCGATTGGCACAAATGAAATTAAAATTGAAAAACAATTATTAAAAAGTTTACATACGTTAAACCCCATTGATGTAATACCGATGTGTATAATATTACATTTTTTAAAGATATGATCTGCTTAACTGTTTTACTTATTCATTCCTTCCATTCATTCACTTCCTCGATATGTGGAATTGTCAGCATTTTCTCCTTTAAAGAGAAAAAAAAAAGCTGGACATAAAACGCTAACGTGCAGAAACAAACCGTATTTCGTAGTAAATAGTAGTTTATACCTCTGGAATTGTTGTGTATGTTATTAAGTTTAATAATAATAAAAAAAAAAAAAATGCTCTTAAAGGGCGAGGCGGAGAATAAACTCACTTGGGGCCCGTCATTTAATACGTTCCTGAGGGAACCCAGATTGTAACTATGTTCCGCACCTAAAAAGATTTGCATTCAGTATATACATAATACACACACACACACACACACACACACACACACACACACACACACACACGTCTCAAAGTGTTTCATGTTTTCCAAAATGAAATGAGCAGAAACTGGTGTTTAGTCTTTATTTTATTTTTTTTCATTCTATTACACAACATCTGAAGAAAAAAACTACTTTTTTTTGCACAGCTGGACCTTCCAACATTTATTTTCAGCAGAAATAAAACTGGGGTGGGGAAAAAAACAAACACACTGTAATCAGACCGATGACTGAAGGAAGGAAGATGTGAAAAGGTCCTGCGTGGACACCGAGGGATCAGTGTAGACCTGCTGATGTTTCTGGATTTCTCAACATTCACCTGTATATTAGCGAACGTTCTGCTGGTAGTTTGAGTTAAAAAAAAAAAAAAAAAAGAAAAGAAAAAAGGATGAACGGAACAAATTCAGAAAAAATCGTTAAATGTACATTCTGAGCTAAACGTATTGGCACAATGAGCCGTGCAGCTTCACGACGTCCGTCTGGGAGCTCAAGCATGCGGCAAGAAAACGGTTACACATTCAGAGCGTCTCGGTTCCGGGATAATTATTATGCTACAAAACGTGTAACGATGCTCAGTAGCGCACGAGAGCGCAAAACTAAGCACCTGCCTGTGTGAAAAAGGAATTTTCTCTCTGTGTGTGTGTGTTTCAGACTCATGCACCTTGCGTGTATGCGTCATCGTTCGGACGAAGCTGCGGCGGCTGCTGGCGTTGCACCTCTCTGTGAGAGAGAAAGTAAAACAGTCCTCCTTCAACCCGTTTCTGAAAACTATACACACCTGTATACACACCTGTACGCTCACACGCCAATAAGAAAATATATATAGCGCAGAACCGGATCTTCTTTAACCCTCAAACAAACGGGCTGGACGATACCATAAACAATATACGCTGTGTGGTCAAAAGTGTTGAGACACCCGCCTTTTCCAACCACATGTGGTTCTTCAACATCTTCCAAACTGTTACCACAAAGCTGGAGGCTCACCACCGTGTAGGACGTCTTTAGATAACAGCATGAAAATTTCCCCTCAGGTGCAATAATGAGACCCAAATCTCATCCATGAAGATACAGGGGTTGGAGTGGAAGATCTCCTTCTATAGCGCTCTGGAACCCTATTGAATGCTCATGATTTTTTTTCATGCACCCCCTCATGTCACCTTCTTCAGCACCTGACTTTACCGACACCCTTGTAGCACACTCCAGAACGTAGAGGAAGATCTTCCAAGAAGAGCGGCGCTTATTGAAAATGTGAATGGAAGCTAAATGTGTAATGGGATGTTGGGGGGGGGGGGCTTTAAGACTTTATGGCTGGGTGTCCAAATACTTTTGCTCCCTACAGTGGATCGCCGTATTCGAAGAGCCGATATTGATTTTGAACGTCGAGACATCGAGTCATGGAGGAGTGAAGATGAAAAGATGAATTTCTCTCTCAATTTATCGCCATATTGATATCGTATGGTTTATCATCAGCCCCCGGTCACATGCACACACTGCTACTTCCTCCACTGATCTCCTCGTCCGTTCAGTTCTTGTCAAAAGTCCCAGTCGTCTATGTCCAGCTGGCTGAGGCCGGTGAGCACCGAGGGTTGATCCTGAGGCCGCACGGATTCAAAGCTACCTAGGGGCGAGACGGGACGCAGCAACTCGGGCAGGGCCTCGCACGGACGCCTCTTTATCTGAAAAGGAACGAAAACATAACATCCAACTGAATCCAATAAAATTCTAATCGAGGTCCCATGTGTTTTTTTTTTTTTTTTTTTGGAGTTTGACTGTGGGATGAAGCACCCTCTAGTGGTGAAGGACCGAATATACAGGTGTGATATATTTCTAGAACTTCACACACACACACACACACACACACACACACACACACACAC
>JAAIIK010000034.1:3538399-3557924 GCA_014706435.1 Silurus glanis | reverse complement strand
TGTTGGGGAAACAGTAATGATCAGTGATTGGTTGTTGGGGAAACAGTGGTGATCAGTAATTGGTAGTCAGGGAAACAGTAATGATCAGTGATTGGTTGTTGAGGAAACAAAACCAGTGGTGATTTCTGATTGGTTGTTGGGGAAACAGTGGTGATCTGTGATTGAAGAACAGAATTATTGTTCTTTTTGTTAATTGAAATGCTTTATTTGAAAGTCGCTAAATGGGTGTGAAAAGTTGCCAAATCGAGCGCCAAAGTCTTTAGCACTGTGCCTGAAAACTTATCAGCCACCAGATTCCACCACACACTCATTTTTCATTGGTCACAGCACCACAAACAGACAGTTTAGGCATTTACCAATTACTATAAGCTCTTTCACATAGACAAAACGAAGACGTATAAGTGAGGAGAGTCAGATAATAGACCTGAGGGAAAAGTTTGCAGATTCAATAACTTTCATGATTTGTAAATGTCTTCAATAAGAGCTGCTCTCAAGTCAGTGAGGGATTTTACTGGGTGGGGAAAAGGGGTGAGAACTTAAACCTGAATGCATTATTAGCATTTGGAGCCTAACATCTGCTCATATTGAGGTCCAATATGACTTTAAGGACCAGTATGAACTTCAGGTCTTAAAGAAAAATCCGAGTTCCTGAGCAGTAATCGAGACGTAATAGTGACGTTTACGTTGTAAACCTGAACTAATATTTAGAGTCATTTACTCAATTTACTTTTAATTGTGAAAAAAAAAGATATTATGCACTTAAAATAAATATACTCAAATTGCATTGTTCTCCTCAAGCTATTTCGAGGACGATGAGGAGGAATCGAACGCAGCAGATCTGCCGTATATCCCGGCGGAGAACTCTCCTACCAGGCAACAGATGCAGTCTGGAGGAGGAGGAGGAGGACGAAGTGGTGAAGGTGGAGGCGGAGGCGGATCAGACAGCGATGATGACCCCCTCGATGCCTTTATGGCTGAGGTGGAGGTGAGATAAAAAAAAAAAAAAGCTAAAAGCTCATCCTACAGGGCATCACTAAATCACTTATACAAAATAAAGAGATCTAGCATTATCATTGATTTAGAAACGAAGGTGCTGTTTCAAACTGGTCTGTCGTTCCTTTTTTTTCTTAACACATAGAACCAAGCAGCCAAGGACATGAAGAAACTAGAGGAGAAAGAAAAAGAGAAAAATCTGACCAAGTAAGAACTTTCACCCAAATCCTAATATTCGCTTCTAACTAGCACTATTTCACTTAGTTTCCAGTTCATTAGTATCATTACTAATTACATTATCATATCTGTGTATCTATATGTGTGTATATGAGAGGGGGGGGGGGGGCAAGGAGGGGGGTTAAATGCACTTAGGGGTCTTCCACGGGTGATTGAGCGAGTCGCAGGGAAGTTTTTTTTTTTCTCCGCTTGTTTCTTCCAGGGGTATTCGAGATGACATTGAAGAGGAGGATGAGCAAGTGAGTGACCAGCATACCTCTACTTCCAAAGAACTGCTTTGCTTTGATCTGTATCTCTTTTTTTTTTTTTTCCCCCTCTTTTTCTTCCGTTCATCTTTCCATCCTGTCTGTCTGTGTAACGTCCCATAACGAAAACTCGGGTTTGGTGAGCACTCAGAGGAGCTACGTAGTGTGTGTGTGTGTGTGTGTGTGTGTGTGTGTGTGTGTGTGTGTGTGTTTGTGTGTGTGTGTGTGTGTGTGTGTTATATATACATACACGGTTTTAAGTCACGGTTCGTTTAATTGTCATTTTTTACTCGTTTATCATTAACATTTGGGGAAATTCAATCAATTATTGAACAATTTTAAATAATACACCTGTTCGTTTAAATTATATATAAAATAATACAAACAAATTTTATTATATATCGATTAAATGAAGTAATTGATTAAATTAAAACGAATGAAATTGATTCAATAAAATGAATTAAATAGCAAAATTAAATGAATCAGTTTATTAATTCGTTAGACACCATTTGGTTAATACAGATGTGTATAAGACACTTTAACAAATGTCCTCATTCCTTCCATCCGTCATTCATTCATTCCCTCGATATGCGGAAATGCCGGGATTTGCAAATACGTGTACCGTTACACCCCTGACACACACACACACAGGTGCGCAGACTCTTATCTAACCAGCGTGAGTTCGGAGCACCCAGAGTTACAAAAACGGCTCACTGTTCTATTTCAACGTTCAGACATTTAATTAAATTCGTTTTAATTGACGATATCGTGACCTCTCATTAGTCTTTATGTCTGATAACTTCCAGCCTTACCTAATAGATATCTGGTCTCCTTTCGCTTCCCGTTCGCCTTTTTCTCGAAACGATGCTGCGTGTTATTCTCAGCGTTCCGAAACGTCCCAGAGCCGTAATGTGTGACGCGAAGCTCTGTGTTGCGTGCAGGAGGCTTATTTCCGTTACATGGCCGAGAACCCGACAGCGGGGCTGATCCCGGAGGAAGAGGAGGAGGCCGTGGAGTACGACAGCGACGGGAACCCCATCCCTCCGACCACCAAAAAGATCATCTTACCACTTCCACCAATTGACCACTCTGAGGTAATGCTTCTACAATCCCCACCCACATCCAAAATTTTATTATTATTTATTTATTTATTTTTACCTCGGCCATGTTTCGCATCAGAATCCAACCCTTTAACAGTGTCACTAACTCCAAATGCAAGAAACGGCATTAAAACCCCTTTAAACATCGAATTGTGGAGTACTAAAGACACGTACGGTCCTGTTTTTGTAGATCGACTACCCTCCATTCGAGAAGAACTTCTACAACGAGCACGAGGAGCTCAACAGCCTGACTGGAACGCAAGTGCTGGAGCTAAGACACAAACTCAACCTGAGGGTTTGTGCTTTTACACATTCTTCCGTTCTTCCGTCGCTTTTTCTGTGTACGTTGTATAAAAACGTGATTTATTTATTTATTTATTTATTTTGACGGACAGGTGTCCGGGGCCGCTCCTCCCAAGCCGTGCACCAGTTTCGCTCATTTTGGATTTGACGAGCAGCTCATGAACCAGATCCGCAAGTCCGAGTACACGCAGCCGACGCCCATCCAGTGCCAGGTGACCAGAGGAATAACTGGCATTAGGTGTTAGTTTTATATCTAGAAAAGTAATAATACTGAAGGCCCGTGTCTCGCGGTTTAGGGGGTCCCCATAGCCCTGAGCGGCAGAGACATCATCGGCATCGCCAAAACCGGTAGCGGCAAGACGGCCGCCTTTATCTGGCCCATGCTGGTGCACATCATGGACCAGAAGGAACTGGAGCAGGGAGAAGGACCCATCGGTGTGATCGTCTGCCCCACCAGAGAGCTCTGTCAGCAGGTAATATTTACTAAAACCTTCAGCAGTACGTCGTTTTTTTTAATAATAATACGTATGCAGCTGATTGGCCGGAGGAACAAAGATACGGTGAATGACTAGCTGTGTGTATTTTTCCACATGTAGATCCACACGGAGTGTAAGCGATTCGGGAAAGCCTACGGCTTGCGCTCGGTGGCTGTGTACGGAGGGGGGAGCATGTGGGAGCAGGCCAAGGCGTTACAGGAAGGGGCCGAGATTGTCGTTTGCACTCCGGTAAGAGCCGAGCATCCACGAACAGTCAACTAGAAGTGTCATGTGTAAATTAAATATACACAAAATGGACAAAAGTATTGGGACACCTGACGCCTGAGCACGCGGTGCAAACTGTTACCATGAAATCGGAGGCACACGATTGAATAGGACGTGTGTATGGATTCCGTAGTATGAATATTATCCTTTGAACTAGGAGACCCAAAGCTGTTCCACCACGACAGCGCCCTCTGTGCACAAAGACGGCTCCATGAAGAAGCATGGCTTGGAGTGGAAGATCTCCCGTTATAGAGTTCTGAACCCTCAACCCTAATGAACATGATGAATTAGACCTCACCTCCATCAGTAGCTGATTTTAATAACACACTTGTAGCTGAGAGCACAAACCTTCACAAGCACACTCCAAAATC
Source organism: Silurus glanis (assembly GCA_014706435.1). Classification (NCBI taxonomy): domain Eukaryota; kingdom Metazoa; phylum Chordata; class Actinopteri; order Siluriformes; family Siluridae; genus Silurus; species Silurus glanis. The sequence continues at coordinate 3,553,914 of JAAIIK010000034.1, read as the reverse complement.
TAGTGAAACATCTTCCCTGAACAGTGGAGGTTATAACAGGTTATAACAGGAAATGTCAGGTGTCCACAAACTTGTGGCCGTTCACTGTATTTTGCCAATTTTCTAATGTGAAAACCACACACAGGGTCGCCTGATCGATCACGTGAAGAAGAAAGCTACCTCCCTGCAGAGAGTGAGCTACCTGGTGTTTGACGAGGCTGATCGCATGTTCGATATGGGCTTCGGTAAGTCCAAACAATCCTGGTCTTTGTAATAGTGTTTTTTGTATGTTTTCATAATCAGTTTTTCGATCGTAAAAAGGTAAACCTCTTCACGCCATGTACGTTTGCTTTCCAGAGTATCAGGTGCGATCCATCTCCAGCCACGTGAGACCAGACCGACAGAGTAAGTTCCTCTCATACACTTATATAAATACTAGCTGAAAGTACCCGTGCTTCGCTACGGAAGGCAGAACGCTAAGCAATATGGCAATAAGCAGTAAGCACTGAGCAGGACTGGATGATCAGAGATCAGAACGTAACGTCAACAAATAACGTACTACCCCTTTGTAGTACCGATACAGGGCAAACTACTTTGAAAATAATTTTTATCGTGCATCTAACATCTAATAAGAAACAATGTAGTCAGTTTCATTAGGATCCGTAATGTTATTTCGAAGAATTTACAATGCGTGAGAAATCGCGTTTTTCGGGAGTTAGCCGCGATCCAGGGCGAATTTTTCAAAACCCTTTCTTAGTGAGCACCTAAGACCCAAGAGGAAGGTATGTTCCAAATTTCATTGCAATCCGTTCAGTGGTTTTTGAGATTTCGTGATGAGTGAGTGAGTCAGTCAGCGGTATTTGAGCTTTATATATATATAGATAGGTTTGAAATATAACCTTTATGCACAGTCCAGAAACAGAGGCACAGAAAACCTGCAATCTTACTGTTATTGTATTATTATTTGGGATTATTTTGCACTAATAGATGCATGTCCGAGATTTAAAATGATGCATTATGATGGATAAGGTCAATATCCTTGTCACGCACAGTGAAGCACAGTGTCTTTCTATAAAAAGAGTATGAAACCTTGAATAAAACAAATCCAGCTCTTTATTCACATTATTAACAGTTGAGGTTTAAATATAAATGGACAGAACTGAATCATTGATGAACAAAAAGCCACCACGGTGTTCCATTAGGATCCTGTTCTGTTTTTGGCTGTTATTGGTCTAAAGGTTAAAATGTATTCGTAGGAGTAAAAATAAACCTATAATCATTAGATGGATGGATGGATGGAACTAATTAAATAGAAAGAACGGAACTACAGTAACTAATTTGGAAGTAATCAACTTACTAGGAAGGAAGGAACTAACCATCTAGCAAGAAATGACAGTATCTAAGTAGGAAGGAAATACAGTAACTATCTACACAGGAACTAACTAACTAGAAAATAACTAACTAAGTAGGAAGGAAGAGACTAACAAACTAAAAGAAAGTAACTTACTAACTAGTAAGGAACTAACTAACCAAACAGGACAGACTAACTAACAAGGAATGAAGGAACTAACTAACTAGGAATGAACTAAGAAAGAAGGAACCAACTAACTAGGAAGTAAGTAACTAACTTGTAAGGAACTAAGTAGGAAAGAAGGAACTAACTAAGTAGGAAATAACTTACACAATAGAAAGGAACTAACTAAGAAAGAAAAGGAACTAACTAACTTGGATGAAAGGAACTAACTAACCAGTAAGTAAGTAACTACGAAGGAACTAACTAAGTTGGAAGTAACGATGTAATTAGGAAGGAACTCACTAACTACGAATAACTAGGAAGGAAGGAACGAAGTAACTAGTAAGGAACTAAGTAGGAATGAACTAACTAAGAAGGTAGGAACTAACTAACTAAGCAGGACAGAAGGATCTAACTAGGATGAAAGGAACTAACTAACAAGGAAGGAAGGAACTAACTAAGAAGGAAGGAACCAACTAACCAGGAAGTAAGGAACTAACTAGGAAGGAACTAACTAAGTTGGAAGGAACTATGTAATTAGGAAGGAACTCAGTAACTAACTAGGAAGGAACTAAGAAGGAAGGAACTAACTAACCAGGATGAAAGTAACTAACTACGAAGGAATTAACTAAGTTGGAAGGAAGGAACTAACAAACAAACTATTACTTTTATTTTCTTACCCTATAAACGAGTTTATCTTTGACTTCTCGCAGCTCTGCTGTTCAGCGCCACGTTCAGGAAGAAGATCGAGAAGCTGGCGCGGGACATTCTCACCGACCCGATCCGCGTAGTGCAAGGAGACATCGGAGAGGTGTGCTAGATTAGTGCTTATATCCTCGCAGTAAACATGTGGATTTCTGATAGAATATTGAGAATTGAAATGGAAACACATGAACCTTCTCTGACCTCCAGGCGAACGAGGACGTGACCCAGGTGGTGGAGATCTTGCAGAGTGGCTCGGATAAGTGGATGTGGCTGACCAGGAGGCTTGTGGAGTTCACCTCCGCTGGCTCGGTGCTCATTTTTGTCACTAAGAAGGCCAACTGTGACGAGCTGGCCACCAACCTGCAGCAGGAGGGCTACAGCCTGGGCCTGCTGCACGGAGACATGGACCAGAGCGAGAGGAACAAGGTCATTAGCGACTTTAAGAAGAAGAGCTTGCCCGTCCTGGTGGCCACCGATGTCGCAGGTAAGCGAATTGTAACGGGAAAAGAAAAACGTGTCGTACATCAAAGCAGGAACGTGTTAACTTTTCATTATCGTTCTTATCTCAGCTCGTGGATTGGACATTCCCTCGATCCGCACCGTCGTAAACTACGACATTGCCCGAGACATCGACACGCACACCCATCGCATCGGGCGAACGGGTCGCGCCGGAGAAAAGGGCGAGGCCTATACTTTGCTCACCAACAAAGACGCCTCGTTCGCCGGTGACCTCGTTCGTAATTTAGAGGGAGCCAATCAGAGCGTCTCGAAGGATTTGATGGATCTGGCCATGCAGGTGCGTCCTCACGTTCCGTCATTTCACGTACACGTTAAAGACTCAGTCCTTAGTTGATTCATTGACTGATTCTACGTGTCTTCTTCAGAATCCCTGGTTTAGGAAGTCACGTTTTAAGAGTGGGAAAGGAAAGAAGCTGAACATCGGAGGTGGAGGGCTTGGATACAGAGAGAGACCAGGCCTAGGATCCGAATCCTCTGTGAGTTTCTGACTGAAAACCCGAACCAAAGTCTATATAACACGTTGGCAAAAGTTTGCGGGCACCTGGTCATAACATCATTGAAATGGGGTGTAAATTTGTTAGGTGCTTGATATTAAATAAATGGTGCTTTCAAAAGTCCTCGAATCTGGTGTTCTTGAAAGATTGGGAACCCTGTCAGAGCTCTATAGCATGCCACTCAATATCTTCCACTCCAACCCATGTATCTTCATGGAGCTCGCTTAGTGCACAGGGGCACCGCTATGCTGGAACAAGTTTGGGGTTCCAAGATGAAGTGAACGTAAAATTTTATCACACCTCATCCGAAAGCGTTCTATTCAATTGTGTGCCTCCAGCTTTGGAGAACCACCACATATGGCAGGTGTCCCAATACTTTTGGCAATGTAGTGTATGTTGGCACGGTTTTCCTAACCAACCCTTTTTCCGTGAACCCAGGAGCGCAGCGGTGGTTCCGTCCTCGGCAACTATGAGTCCTACAAACCTCCCACTGGAGCTATGGGAGATCGCATGGCTGCCATGAAGCAAGCCTTCCAGGTAAGCACTTGCAGGCTGAAGCTCCTACAGCAACAATTGTTCCACTCATGATGGAACAACCCGCAAGGTTTCTTTCATTTTCATGCTGCGAATATGGTGGTAACGGATATGATCAATCAATTCTCCAATTAGTCGCACCAAATTTGCTCTTCGGAGGCTGCGAGTTGATTCCGATGGATGGTGTGTCACCGCACTTTTAAAGTTCTGGATCCACCTGTCTCCTTCGGTGATCTCAGTACTTTACATTAAAAAGTGAATGGAAATGACTACATTTTAGTGAAATTATAAGTATTGCTATAGAGGTCGACCGATTTTACTGATAGCACGGTCGGATCATACTGGCCGATAACCAATTGATCAACCGAAAGTTTTTAAAATGGATACTAGATTTTAAAAAAAAATAAATAAATGTGTAAAATAGTACTGGAGTTTATTACATAAATAAAAAACAGTACATACAAGATGGGCATGCAATCCGAAACAAAAAGTGACCCTCCAAATAAAGAAAAACTACAGAAGTCCTAACAGGCCACTCTTTAGTGTTTTCTCAGGATCATGACTTAATTTTTTTGTTATATCAGACATTGTTTCCCCTTGACAAAAGCTTATTTTTTTTTTGTTGTTAAAAGCATGTTCTAGAGGCATCATCATCATCATCATGCCGTGATACGAGAAAACAACTTTTGTTGCAATGAGATCACGAGTAATCTACTTTTCTTATACCCAGAACATTAAGTCGTAGTCACAAGGAAACGGTGGCAAAAAAGTTTTAGAATGCATGGCTTCTTACTTTTGTAAAAATAAGTTACGTCCAAAATAAATAAAAAGTACTCTTCAACAAAACAGCACGTGGCATCAGCAATTCGCCTCTATACTGTATAATTCTCAGCCGCCACTGCAACCCGGAAAAACTATCAGTATGGATTTTTGCTGGTAGCGAAAAACAAAAGGGAGGAAATCTTCAGGACTAGAATTTTAGCTGGAGATCGTGCTCAGTATAGGTTGTATGATGAGATGCACATATTCCTCATGGTGATGTTCTTCTTGTCTCCATTGTTCCTTCTCAGGCTCAGTACAAGAACCACTTTGTGGCGGCATCGAGCAGCTCTCCCAAGCTCAGCGCCCAGTCAAACAGCAACTCGGGTTGGACGAGTGCAGGCAGTCTGAGCTCTGTGCCCTGTGGAGCCCCTGAAGGAAGCCGTACACCTTCATCTTCCACCCCCATGCCCCCTCCTCCTCCATCCTTCAATCTGGGCACCAAGCTGGCCGGCTTCAGCAGCTCGGGCACTTTGAGCTCTGTATCAGACACTCACTCATCCTCATCCTCCTCGTCCTCCTATTCCTCCTCCTCTTCTTCATCCAGAGAGGATTCTTACCACGACAGGAGCCGCCATGGAGAGGGGCACCATCGTCATAGCGAACGGGACCGGCACGGAGACCGCGACCGCCACGGAGACCGGGATCGATACGGCGATCGCGACCGGGATCGGGAACGAGATCGCCACGGCGACAGCCGCAACGGCGACGGCGGACGCCGGGAGAGGGACAACTGGAGGGGAGAACGAGACGGAGGCGAAAGGGCTAGCTCACACAGAGGAGCCGAGGACAGCTTTGCCGTTCCCGATCCACCGAGAAAGAAGAAGAGCAGGTGGGACAGTTAGAGCCAAACCACCCCACCACCCCCCACCCCCCACCAGCAGGAGACATGGATGGAGCAGCTCCGAGATCGGCCAGCCTTCTCAGCACAGTCCATCTGTCCGCTGTTCCTCAAATGTCAAGGGCGTTAAAGACTTTGAGAGTTTCGTCTGCCTGTTCTCTTCGGTAGATTCCCTGTCGCTCTTTCCGTCAGGCGGCCGACGGAGTCGTTTTAATCCGGTAACGAGAACTTGCGAATAATAGAGACGCAAATTTCAGAACAGTCACGCAGGCCTTTTCTCTGTATCTCCGTATTAATCCTTCTGTCAATAGTCCCTTTTTTGGGGGGGGGGGGGGGGGGGGGTTATGGGGTTAGTTTGGGGCTTTTTTTTTTCGTAGTTTGCAGAAATGACTTCGTAGTGATCTTTTGTGAATTCTAAAGGAGAATTCGAGGCGATTTCGACATCTTTATGATTAGAAAGGAAACATTATTTCGAAGCCTTTCCATCCCGTTTAACATGACGATCCAGAAGTTATGAAGTCTGTGAGCTCTGAGTGATCTGTGTTGTAGGGTCGCGTTTTTGTTCTGTATTTCTTTTTAACACCTACCCGCTGTTACGACACAATGTCCCCTCCTGTCCTGTCTGTGATTTTTTTTGTGTTTCAAAATCTTTTGGATTGGGATGTGGCAATAATGACAGTGAAGAGATTGAGTTGTACTCTGAAATAACTGCATATAAACCTATAAAACAACAAATGGGGTAAAAGACTGGAATATGTGCTGTGTATTATTATTTGTATTTAATTTTTTTTTTTTCAGTCGACTAGATTAGAAAGGCTTCTCTAAGACCAATAAGCTGTTTTTCATGTATTTTGTGAATGTGGTGCAGTTACATGAACCATTCATCATCATCATCATTCTGGCTTCAATAAAACATGATAATATCTTGAATAGTGTTGCTTTATTTGCTTTTCCAACATGAGCAATGATTAATGAGTGATAATTGTACATTTGTAGCATTTCTCAGACTCTTTAATCCAGAGAGATTTATAATTCTCACTTATACGACTGAGCAGGTGAGGGTTAAGGGCCGTGCTCAAGGGCCCCAGCAGTGGCAGCTTGGTGGTGCTGGGATTTGAACTTGCAGATCATAAGCCTACCTTCTTAACCACTGAGCTACCACCTCCCACCAATTATAAGCATGCTTACATACAGTTGTTTAATTCTTGATGCATAGCTGCTAATGGTTTGAGTTTCCTGAAAGTATTTTAAGATAAAAAAAAAAAAACTTCTTGGGATTCATAACTGGTTTCCATTTAGATGATGCACAGTCTCCTTCAAACTCTAATTTCAATTACGTTTAATCTTAGGCTTAGTCTACACTAATCCAGGCACATTTTTTGTCCAAAAACGCTTCACGTCCACTCTTTTGTTTTCAATCGTCTCCCAAAAGTAAGACGCTTTGACCTGCGTAATTTCTGCCCGGGGTTTTTTTAACTTAACGGCTCTTTGAAACGACGCTTAATTGGCTGAATTGGTCACATGACTAAAAACGAGTCACCGTTTACAGAGTCCAAACTGTGATGCAAAAACTGTGTTTTCAAATTTGTCCACTTTTGAAGAGCGTTTTTCAAAAATCTATGTTTTCATTGACTGAAAACGCCTTTGGACGGAAAGCCAAAACTGAGAGAAAAATATGCGTTTTAAAACACAAATGTGTGTGAACATACCCTAAAGCAATGGTCCTTTTATAAGACTAGTAAAAATCTTCTTCTTCTTCTTTCGGCTTCTCCCATTAGGGGTCGTCACAGTGGATCATCCGTCTTCATTCCCCCCTGTCCACTACATCTGCCTCTTTCAAACCAACTACCTGCATGTCTTCCCTCACCACATCCATAAACCTCCTCCTTGGTCTTCCTCTTTTCCTACTTCCCATTGGCTCCATCCTCAGCATTCTCCTACCGATATACCCCATGTCCCTCCTCTGCACATGTCCAAACCATCTCGATCACGCCTCTGTCACATTGTCTCCAGAACCTCCTACCTGCATGGTCCCTTTAATAACCTTGCAAAAACCTTAATCTTGCAGAAATCGCTGCACTCTACTACCTCCAGCTCCACCTCCTGTCTTTTACTCAATGCCACTGTCTCTAAACCATACAACATCACAGGTCTCACCACAGTCCTATAAACTTTCCCTTTCACTCTCACAGATACTCTTCTATTCTTCTTCACTCTTCACTTCTGTAACAAGTATATATGCTTTTATAGATAGATAGATAGATAGATAGATAGATAGATAGATAGATAGATAGTTAGATAAATCTCCAAACATAATGAGACTGGTCGAAGGTCTACTAAAGGTTCTCCTACAGCAGTTAATTCTGCTTTAATTAGAATGCATTGGTACGCATGTTTTGTTGCTTACATATCAATCAATAAATATCCTGCAGCAACACAAGATATACTTTAATGTTTGCACACATTAGTTGTTTATAATACACTGTATCACATGACAACATGCTGCGGTCTAGAAGTGTAAATTCAATGAGGAGAAATATTTTCATTGGGGTGCTTTAACAAACAAGCTACTCGGTCAATTACTGAAATAATGTTAGTAATTAGCAAGATCATTGAATCACAGACAATTAACCTCTTGGTCCAATCACATGCAAGAATCAGTCAAGTTGTAATCGCTGGCACCTGTGAGGTGGGTTGATCAGCAGCAGCTCAGCAGCTGAGAAAGATCATCATGAGCAGACTTGCTTGAATAAAAGCTGCTCTGGTAGTGCTAGTAGGTATACTTGCATTTGTCTCTCAGTAGCAATGGGGTTCAACCAAGTGGGGCTTTGTGCACTTGTGCTTTTTGCAGTTGGATTATCAACAGCACAATGGATGGATTTGGGAGCTGTGCAACCACCTGCTGGATCTCAAGCAACCAAACCAGGTCAGCCTCCACTGCAATTGAATCCTGGGATGGCTCCTCAATGGCTGCAAAGTAGCCCCCAAGCTGGAAGCCCTCCAGTAGCCCCACTTGGACTGCAGTTTCAGAATCCTTCAGATGCTCAAGCCCAGCAAGTAATCCAGCAACAAGTGAAGAAGCTGAACTGGACTTTTCCTGCGCTGCCCACACTCCCAACACAACAAACGCTGGTGCATGTTGACCGACAGTTTAATCCAATTTATACCCAGGGTGTGACGGTGAGCTGCAACGAGACTGCAGTGCATGTCGAAGTGAGTAAGGAAGTTCTTGGACAAGATCTGACCAATATTGCTTTCCTCACACTGGGAGGCTGTCCTGCTCAAGGGATGGCTGCTGCTTCTCCAGTACTCATCTATGAATCTCCGTTAAATGGCTGCAAAAGCATGTTGACTGTAAGTCTCTTTTCATTGCTATGCCTTTTCTTTTTTTTTTTGGGTGGTTGGAAAGCTTTTTATCTAAATACTTGTGTTTCTAGATGACTGCAGATGAGCTGGTGTATAGCTTCACCCTTGGTATGTCTCCAGTGCCAATCAGTGGCACTCCCATTCTAAGAAGTGCCAGTGTAAGGGTTATGATTCAGTGCCATTATCCAAGGTATTGCTTCACAACACATTAGCTTGATTTATTAAGGTGGCTGGCTTTATTTCAAACTTTTTTTTTTTTTTTTTTTTTTTCCCCTAGATTCCACAATGTCAGTAGCAGTGGTCTTGTGCCTGCTTGGGTCCCATATGCTTCTGCCCAGGCTGCTGAGGAACTTCTTGTTTTCACCTTGAGGCTTATGACTGGTTTGTATTGTGATACAATTGTTAGTTTGTTCTTCTTATTTTTGCTTTTACTAATGGTCTTTCTTCTTCTAGATGACTGGCTATCTGAACGAACATCCAACCAGTACTACCTGGGTGAGCTTATAAACATTGAGGCATCTGTACTGCAGTTCAACCATGTCCCCCTGCGTGTCCTTATCGATGGCTGTGTGGCTACTACTGTCCCTGATATAAATTCCATCCCCAGATATTTTTTCATTGATAACTATGGGTAAGTTGGGTTCCTTTTAGGGCTTTTTGTTGTCCAATGGTCAAAGCGTAACTGGAAATGTTTTCCAGGTGCCTGATTGATGCCATGCTAACTCAGTCCAGTTCCCAGTTCATGCCCCAAACTCAAGCAAACAAGCTGAGGTTTCAACTGGAGGCTTTTGGATTTCAACAAACAAACACTAGCCTGGTAAGTTGTTTTTTTTTTTTTTTTTTTTTTTTTTTTTTTAATAAATCTAATTTAAATATATAAATGTCTAACTTTACTTGTGTTGCCAGGTCTACATCACATGCATCATGAAGGCAACAGCTGCCTCTTCCCCAGCTGATTCTCAGCACAAGGCTTGTTCTTTCTCTGGCAATGGGTATCTTTATTTTATCTCTTTGAGCTTTTAGTTGCCCAGTGTTGGCTGTGACAACTAATGGTTTATTTTAATTCTTTCTCCCTCTTTTAAGATGGATTGCTGCATATGGTCCCAACCAAGTATGTGGTTGTTGCAGTAGCAGCTGTGCCGGAAGGAAGGGAAGAGACTTGTCTGCAAGGGCTCGACGAGATCTGTCTTCAAAGAAAGGTATTTGTGGATGGGGGGGGGGGATAGAAATGTGTGGCTCTAAACCAGTGGCTTTCAGTGTAGTGTTTCTAGTGGGGAACAGACATGGTGGGTGGGGTGCAGGGTTTTAATATTTATTTTTTGTTATTAAGCTTCTTAAAGTTTGTACTTTGATGCAACAATTGAGTCACTAATGCAAGTAAATTAAAATGTCAGTTGGGGGATGTAACAACTACACCTTGTTTAAGAATTGTACTTCTTAAATTAGACTTTAAACTATTGTTTCATTACCACTGCTCAAGTTATGTAACTACACTTTTTTTTAAAAGCTGTTTCCTTTCATTTGCAGGCCTGCAGCTGGCAAAACGTGTACGCCTGGGTCCAATCACAGTTCTGGAAAATGTTTGGTAGTCAAATGACTTGCTGCTCTTTGCTTTAATAAACTGTTAAAATGCACTCTTGTGTAATGTCTTGACTGTTTCATCTAAACATGAATAGAGGCTGTAGATTTTGTCCACACTGGATACAAAATTGTCCTTAATTTAATTTGGCTTAAAGTTAAAACTTTTTGCTCTCATGCCTCTTGGTTTTTAGACCCTGGTATTGAATTACTGGCTAGCAAGTGTCGTTAAGAATAGAAAAGTGGCATTATTCTATAGTGCTCAGATTTGCCTTTCCTTGCTACCCATTTTATTCTAAATGAAACCTGCTTAGGCTCCTTAATCAATGGCATATAGGGGTTTCTGGCTTCTAAAGAGCTTTTGTGTTTGGAAGCACAAGTTCAATTTAGAAATTTGGTTGAGTTCAAGACCAATAAACTGTGACTCATGCTTTATATGGAATGAAGTCTTGCCACACCAACCCTTTGCCAATAAACATTTAAGACAGTTATCCAATCTTGCCCACAAGAGCAGGTGTTTGGCTTTTCAATGCAAGCAAGGGCAACACCATTATACCTATTTAACATGACTGGTGTGGGCCTTGCTTGGCTGGAATGAAAACCAGCACCCACCCTGGACCTTTTGGTAAAGATTGGACACTCCTGGTTTATGCAATGCTTGCCTTTGTAACAACGGCATCTATTTGGTACCTTGTTTATTGTATGGTACATGACCTGAATCCAAGGCTATTGTCCCAAACCGAAAATTTGAATAAAGTCCAATTGTGGGGAGTTTGAGTCTACATATGCCTTGGGCATTTGTTCTTGGCTTAAAGGAGTAAACCTTAATTTGGTCTAATACTGTTGGTCCAGCCACCTTTCCACTAATGGATCTGGATCCCCAAGTAGTGTTCACCTACAGACCTGTCTCTTTAAATACTTTTTTTTTTGGTACTATTTTTGTTTACACTTTAGAGACTGTGTGAAAATCCCAGATAAACAGTTTCTGAAATATGCATATAAGCCACTCTGGAGCAAACCGCTTAACTTAACAGGGAAAGTGGTAGCTCAGTGGAAAAGATGTTAGACTTCTGATTGGAAGGTCATGGGTTTAAAGAAACTTCCACTGCTGGGCCCTTAACCCTCCTTTTCCCCCCACTGTATAACTGAAGTCTCTCTGGATAAGGGCATCGGCCAAATGCCGTAAATGCAAATGATAGAATAAATGCATAAATAAGCACACTGAAACAAGTCTCCATCATTAAAATTAAAGCTGCAATAAATTCAGAAATGAGAATATTCCTGATTAAATGATATGATTTTGAGTTCCTTTCAAGGAAGAAATAATGTAGGAACGAGTTAGTTTTGCTTGTACCTAAAGAAATTTATTTAAAAAAAAAAAAAAAAAAAAACATTGTGCAGACCCACTGATATGAAGCAGTCTTATAATGGCTTATGTGCTTGTATGTATTTTTAAAACAAGTACAGACACACAAGACAACTAGTTTTTAGTCTTTGTTACTCCTGTTTTAACCCATGCACATACAACAGCCTCAGTGTATTTAAACTGCAGGTATGTTTGTTTGCATCTAGAAAGACATCCACTTGTACATTGTAAAACATTTAATTTCTTTAACTTTTTGAAACGAGTCCCATTGGAATCTATAGAAACTGACTACACAAGTGTGAAGATTTTAATACAATTATCAACTCTGGAATCAAATCATTTAGTTTTTTTCTTCTGCTTGTACTCTCTCTCTGGTACTGGGCAAGCAGACAGTGTTGCCAAAACAAAAAACCATTATCTGCAGAACAAGTAAAATTATTTATACCTTTCATAGATATGACCAACATGAAAATGCATACAGCAAAAATAAATGGCAATCGTAATGGGATCAGTGCTTAAACAACATTTTTTTATGTTGATCACTGGGATCAAAAGATATGTTATTTACACATGATGCTCGATAGGACTCTCAAAACAAACACACATTTTTATCATCAGGAGAAAATTCCACAAAATGCCCATCCTGTCAGAATCCAACACATAAAAAAAACATATTTTGCTGGACTGTAATACACCTGCTCCTGTTTAAAACAAAAAGCTTGTTTTATTCTGTTGATGGTGTGAAAAGATTTTTAATCAAGTTAATCCAAATTTAGTCCTAAGGTTTTAAAAAAAATCAATAAATAAAATGAACATATTTAGTTTTATATTGGTATAATTAAACTTGGCTTTTACTATGAACACAGCCATAGAAACTGGCATGATCTTAACAAAGGGATTCAATCAAGGACTATAATTAGTTCTATATTTGCCAAATTGCTTAGCTAGGTCATGTGACCTTGACAATTAGGCCAATTTAGCTCTTGGTCCAATCAAATGCAAGGAGCAGTAAAATTATAATTGCTTTCATTTGTTTGGCAGCCTAATTAGTAACTCACCAGGCTCAGAAGAGCATCAGGCTATTTAGAAACGTTCAAATACTTGTTTAAATCACCGTATAAATACGAGGTGCTCTGACCAGCCTGGTATGCATTCATCTGTCAACTGCAATGGGATTCAACCAAGTGAAAGGTGGTCTTCTACTGCTGCTTCTTTTGGCAGTTCGTATGACAACAGCACAATGGACAGGTTTGGAGAATGTTAAATTAAGCAACCCAGGACAGCCTCCACTGCAACTGAATCCTGGCTTAACTCCTCAATGGCTGCAAAGTGCTTCCCAAGCTGGAAGCCTTGGATATCCTTCAGCTGACCAAACACAGCAAGTAATCCAGCATCAAATAAAGAAGCTGAATTGGTCTTTTCCTGCAGTGCCCCAAATCCCAACACCACCACCTCTAGTGCCTGTTGACAGATATGCTGATCCTATTCCTGCCCAAGGTGTGACGGTGAGATGTAATGAGACTTCAGTGTATGTCGAGGTGAGCAAAGACGTGCTTGGAATTGATCCGACCTTCACTATGGCTTCACTCACGCTTGGAGGCTGTACACCCAAAAGCATGGATGCTGCTTCTCAAGTCCTTATCTATGAGTCTCCATTGTATGGCTGCAAAAGCAGATTAACTGTAAGTCCTTTCTATTGCTAAATACATTTAAGAGCTTTTTAAACTTGTTGTATACACTATTTAAATGTACTTTGTTTTGTTCAGGTGACTTCAGATGAGCTGGTGTATATTTTTTCCCTTGGTATGTCTCCAGTACCAATCCGTGGTACTCCCATTCTTAGACATGCTGGTACAAGGGTTTTCATTCAGTGTCACTATCCAAGGTACTTAAAGTTTCTCTGATTTTTGTTTAGGTTAATTTTGGACGGATTTAACAGTTTGACCTCGTTTTCAGATTCCACAATGTGAGTAGCAGTGGTCTTGTACCTGCTTGGCTTCCATATGCTTCTGCCCAGGCTGCTCAGGAACGTCTTGTCTTCTCCATGAGGCTGATGACTGGTTTGTACTGTAGTTGAATTGTAGCTTGTTTGTCTGACAATTTGCTTTTACTAACTTTATTTATTTTGTCTTGTAGATGACTGGCTATCTGCACGAACATCCAACCAGTACTACTTGGGTGAGCTTATAAACATTGAGGCATCTGTACTGCAGTTCAACCACGTCCCCCTGCGTGTCCTTATCGACGGCTGTGTGGCTACTACTGTCCCTGAGATAAATTCTGTCCCCAGATATTTCTTCATTGACAATTTTGGGTAAGTGGGGTTTATTTAATGGCGTCTGTAAACTGATATGACTTTGTAATATTCCTTCTGGGATGAATAAATTTCTCATCAGACATTTTCTATTGTATGTGTTGCATTATACAACGGAATACTTAAGTGTACATCTATGCACTTATCAGTGGTGTAAATGTACCTCATTACCTTACTTTTGGGTCAAAGGTAAACTTTTACTCACTACTAAACTACATTTGAGTTAATACATGTACTTCACTATATAGACAAATTACATTTTGGATTATTTTGTGGATGAAGGGACATTTACTTATTATATTGCCTATTAAATACTAATGGTTCTACTCTGTGCTTAATCTTTTCTGGAAAACATTAATTTAGTTTCTCCAACATACAGAAATTGCTGCCAAAATGATTAATTTCTAACCATATAAAATGACCCCTTTTCCCAGGTGCCTGATTGATGCCAAGCTAACTCAGTCCAGTTCCCAGTTCATGCCCCAAACTCAAGCAAACAAGCTGAGGTTTCAGTTGGAAGCTTTTGGATTTCAACAATCGAACAGTAGCTTGGTAAGTACCGACTTACCTCTGGCATATGCATGTTTGTCAATGTAACCCTTACTCCTTGTGTTTCCAGGTCTATATCACGTGCATCTTGAAGGCAACCGCTGCTTCTTCCCCTGCTGATGCTGAGCACAAGGCGTGTTCCTTTTCGGACAATAGGTATGTTCTTGTTACCCTTAATGGCGTTGCGCTGATGAGCTGTGATCGCTGATGCCTTACTGCTTCTTAGATGGACTGCTGCATATGGTGCTGACCAGGTGTGCAGTTGTTGCAGTAGCAGCTGTGGTTCAAGGAAGGGACGAGATCTGTCAAAGCGAGGTATTTTGAAGAACCTTTATGTAATTCACGTCTTGCCACCCTAAGATCTGTATGGCACTATGTGAAATTTTACTTTACCTGAAGATGGGGGTGGTTGTTTTTTTTTTTTTTTTTTTTTTTTTTTTTTTTTTTTTTTTTTTTTTTTAAATATATAATTTTATTTATTTATTTTCTCCCTTTATTTGCAGGCATGCAGCTGAAGAGAAAAGTCAACCTTGGCCCAATTGTGGTTGTGGAAAATGTTTGGTAGTCAAATGCCTTTGTCTGAATAAAGCATTTTATAACTGATTTTGATGTCTTCTGATTTTCATTATTGCTTTCAAAATGTAATTTGACAATGGGTATCCAGAATTGAATGGATTTCCCATCATGCACTTGGGCAGGGACTTTAGCAAAACTAGCTGAGAGCATAACTAATAGGGATGCTACAGTGCTTAAATGTGGAAAGGTAACAACATCCAAACCCTCCCACTTGACCAATATGCTTCATACCAATAGGGGTGTAACAGTACATGAAAATCACAATTTGGTGCATACCTCAGGTTTTTAAGTCACTATTTGGGTAAATTTTTTTTTTTTTTTTTTTTTTTTTTTTTTTTTTAAAACATTAGATTAAAAAAACA
>JAAIIK010000034.1:3489875-3509936 GCA_014706435.1 Silurus glanis | reverse complement strand
TGTGTGTGTGTGTGTGTCTGTGTGTGTGTGTGTGTGTGTGTGTGTGTCCGCATCCAAGATGAGCTAGAGTGTGAAAGGGAAATATGAGCGTGTGTGTGTTTGTGCTCACTGTAAAGAGCTTAAAAGTGAGTGTAATATGAGCGTGTGTGAGATACGGCCCCTGAGTGAGAGGACTGCAATTATGGGATGGCATTTTGTATTTTGGTGCTATGGGCAACCAGATAATTGACATCTTATGTGAAGTCATTTTTGTTTGTTTCCAGGACAACCTCAGCCCCTCAGAAGAGAAGCCTGTCCAGCGCTCCAAGGTATGTGTGTGTATGTGTGTGTGTGTGTGTGTGTGTTCTCCTGTTCTTATCTGTTCATCTGTATCTACTTCTCTTGTATTTCTCACATGATGTGTGTGTGTGTGTGTGTGTGTGTGTGTGTGTGTGTGTTTCAGTCTTTAAGCTTTAAGCCTCAGAGAGAGATTTGTGCGTCCTGTGATAAGACCGTGTATCCGATGGAGAAACTGGTGGCCAACAACCTGATCTTCCATTCGACATGCTTTTGCTGCAAACACTGCAACACCAAGCTCAGGTGGGGGTGGGGGTGGGGGGTGGCGGTGTTTGAATAAGAAACGGACAAATGGAAAGAACGAGAGAAAGAGAGAGACGGATGGAAAAAGATAGAGAGACCAGATGGAAAGAGCGAGAGGCAGATAGATAGGAGAAAGCGAGAGACAGACAAGGGAAGGAAAGGGGGAAGACACAAACAGCCAGAGGGAAAGAGCAAGAGACAGGCAGACAGATAGGGAAAGAGCGAGACACAGATAGACAGAAGGACACGGGCGGGCAGACGGAGGGAAGGAGCGGGACACGGGCGGGCAGACGGAGGGAAGGAGCGGGACACGGGCGGGCAGACGGAGGGAAGGAGCGGGACACGGGCGGGCAGACGGAGGGAAGGAGCGGGATATAGGTGAACAGACGCAGCTGGAAGGAGATGTCGACAGAAAGAAGGAAAGCGCGAGACGCGGGCAGACAGACGGAGGGAAAGAGCGAGACGCATGCAAAAGGACAGATGGAAAGAGCGAGATGCAGGCAGACAAACAGACGGAGTGAAAGAGCGAGACATGGGCAGACAGATGGAGGGAAGGGGTGAGATATAGGTGGACAGACACAGCTGGAAGGAGAGAGACACAGGCGGACAGAGGGAAAGAGCGAGACACGGTCCGACAGAAAGAAGGAAGGAGCGAGACACGGTCAGACAGACGGAGGGAAAGAGCGATACACGGGCAGACAGACGGAGGGAAAGAGCGAGACACGGGCTGTAAGAGTGAGAGACATACTGAGAGACTAAAAGAGGGAAAGACAGACAGATGGATGGAGGGAATGGTTTTGAATACAATATATGTGTCACATTCTCTCCCTCTCTCTTTCTCTTCCTCTCTCTTCCTCTCTCATTCTTTCCCTCTCTCTCTCCGCAGTCTAGGCACATATGCAGCGCTGCAGGGTGAGTTTTACTGCAAGCCGCACTTCCAACAGCTGTTCAAGAGCAAAGGGAATTATGACGAGGGCTTCGGACGCAAACAGCACAAAGAGCTCTGGGCCTCCAAGGATGCTGAGAGCATCACCAAATCACCGTGATGACCTCACCCTCCTCCTCGCCCTCCTCCTCTCCCCACTGACCTTCAGCGCTTTCTCACCGACCGAATCTCATTTTAAACCTGCCTCCCTAAAACACACACACACACACACACCATAAACATGATGAAGCAGGCATCATTTTTATTTTACTTTAGCTTTTAGACAATTTTCTATTTTTCCCCTTTTCTTTTCTTTTCCTTTTTTTTTTTTAATCCACTCTCTGACTGTGACCAAAACCCCCACATTGAAAGAGGAGTTTTTTTTTCGTTCTCTTTTTTTAAAGTAATTATATCATTTTTATAATTCTTTTGTCAGGTACACACGCTTGTATACAAAAAAAAAAAAGAAAAAAAAAAAAGAACCACTTGCACGAATAGAGTTTCAGGATGTACACTCAGGTAGTGATTCTGGGGTGTTTGATCCATTCCCTCTGTCGTTCTGTCCGTCTTGTTTTTCTGTAGGAGTGAGTCAGGAGTCCAATTCGCCTCTTTCTTTCTTATTTTAAGATCAGCAGGGTATTATATCTGTGAAAGTACAGGGTATACGGTACTGTATGCATCTCTGCTGAACATTACATTGCTCGTTACGTTCACATGCTCTTTTCCTCCGTCAAACACGCACACGTGAAATGCCGAGAAATGAGATTTACTCTTGTTCAAGAATGTTGATCGAGTTTCTCTCCAGAGACCGGTTTAACGCATTAAAGTCAGACGTCTTAAAGGGTGCTTTCATGAACTGTTGGTCTGCATTCATTCGAATGAACAACCTGGAGATCACCGAGACGGAGCTCAATAAGGGATTAGCTGATTCTATATAAACAATTAGAACCGTTTTACAACATCTCCTAGTACTATCTTATGGGCCATGGGTTGTAGAGGGAAGTTGCAACATCTCCCAGCACCGTCTCGTGTTCATGGCTTTGGCATGTGTAGGGAATTTAGCATTTCTCAGTACGTTCTCATGTCCAGGAACGTAAAGTCAATTTCCAGCATTTCCCAGTACTAGGTTTTGTTCAAGGCCATGGCATGTAAAGGGTATGTGCAACATCTCCCAATACTATCTCATGTTCAGAACAATGGCACGTAGAGGGAATTTTCTATTTCTCCGTTACCATGCCATCTCATGTTCAGGGCAATGGCACATAGCAGAAATTTGAGACAGCTCCCATTACTATCTCGTGTTTACAGCCATGCAATGTAGCAGGAATTTGCATGTTCCACTACTATCTCATGTTCAGAGTCTGGACATGTAATGAGGATTTGCAACATCTCCCAGTACTATCTTATGTTCATGGCGCATAAAGGCAATTTTCAATGTCTCTTAGTTCTATCTCACATTCAGGGCCATGGCACGTAGAGGGAATTTGCAACATTTCCCAGTACTATCTCATGTTTACAGCCATGGCATGTAGCAGGAATTTACATCTTTCTCCACTCTCATGTTCAGGGCCATGACACATAGCAGGATTTTGAGACATCCCCAGTACTATTTTGTGTTTACAGCCATGGCATTTAGCAGAATCTTGCATGTTCCACTACTATCTCATGTTGAGAGCCTTGACATGTAAGGGGGAGTTGCAACATTTCCCAGTACTATCTCATGTTCATGGCACATCAAAGGAATTTGAGACATCTCCCTGTACCTTATTTTTACAGCCACTGCATGTAGCAGGAATTGACATCTTCCACTACTCTAATGTTCAGGGCCATGGTATGTAGATGGAATTTGCAACATCTCCCCGTACTATCTCATGTTCTCCTACCACCTCCTTGGACACTCCTAAGCCTAATTCCTGCGAGCTGGCCTGCACTAAGAGGACAAAATACGAGTTTCAATTCCAACAGACTGATCGAATGTTGCAGACGACGAAATGCAGATGTGAAAGATGTGGTTACCTCTCTGTGATTCACCTCATTCACTAAAGCACTTCACACACATTTCAAACCGTTTTCACGTCCATTGCCTTTTTTTATTTTATTATGACTGAATTTCGATAACGTTAAACAAATACTTTTTAACCTGCAATGTTTTTACTGCTTTTAAAGTTCCTGTTTTATTGCTAACCTCTGCTCCGGCATCTGCACAAGTCACTGATCGGTACCCGCATTGTGAATGTATTGTACTTTGCCAAAGCGGCTGAGCAAAGAGGGTTAGTATGTTCGAGTTTCTGCGAATGTGCAAAACGCCGTTGCAGCTTATCGCACCATTACCTTCCCCTCCCTCTGCAACTTCCTGTCGTTTCATTGTTCTATCTGCTTCCTGTGAGCTGCTTTGTGGCTTCGAAAGGATCGACTCGGGTCTTCTGTAGAGTGAACTAGCGACCGCTCAGCGTCATTCAGGAATGTGCACGGGTCATGACTGTTTCATCCAGCGTTTTCATCTCCGTACTGTGATAGCGGCTCAGCCTTCCCATAGGTTGTGACCTGTAACCTTTTGTATATATCGCAAGTCCTGTAATGGCGTTCAGCCGGTTAAAATACGCCCTCGTGTCACAGACGTGAAATGAAGAAGCCTTTTTTTTTTTCTGAGGCTTTTACATGTTCTGTCTAGTAACTGGTAAACACCTGTAATATACCTGTCTATCATTTTATCTTGCATGATACAATCACTAATAACCACATTCTAGCAAGTTTACTATCTTGGGTTCAGGGATTCTGTGATATTAGAGGGTATAAGTTCCAAGGCCATGGCATGTAAAGGGAATCTGCCGTATCTCCCAGTACTATCTCGTGTTCAGGGCAATTAGTGGGAATTTGCAATATCTCCCAGTACTATCTCGTGTTCAAGGCAATGGCATGTAGAGGTAATTTGCATCGTCTCCCGGTACTATCTTGTGTTCAGGGCCATGATTCCTAAAGGGAATTTGCAATGTCTCCCAGGACCATCTCATGCTCAAGGCCATGCATGGCATGTAGAGGGAATCGGCAACATCTTCCAGGACCATCTCCTCTTTATGGCCGTGGCAACTAGCAGGCTCTTGCAGCATCTCCCAGTACTATCTTGTTTACGACCCTGGTGTTTAGAGTGAATTCCTAATACAAGTCCCTGGCGTAACAGTAGCACTGACAGAAAGCTCCATCTGGTGGTGGGAGAGCAGATGGCAAATCGGCTCCATGAACGAGTGTCATTTTTCTTTTTCGCGTTTTGTCTGGTCATCAGCTTGTTGTTTTGTTGTCGGTCCAGTCATCAAATTGCTCTTGGAAAGGCCGTTGAGAGGTTGAGAAAAACGCCACTGGAATGACACAGAAGAACCCCCCCTTTTTTTTTTTTTTTTTCTTATCGCACATGTTTAAGATTACTGTGAAACTGAAGGCGCTGTGAGTTTTAAAAAAACTTATCAAAAGCTCTCGCCGTGAGGCAGAACAATATTTTCGTAAGTGTTGAAATATGAATAAAATAATAACCTTTTATCCATTTCAAATCTTTACCCAAAGCCTCCTTCTTTTCAAGTGTTCAGATTTGGAGCTGAGCCTCCCTCTACCCAATCCTAATGTTTTATTTCGAATGTAGAATGTTGATATTTTTACAGGGCTATAAGGTACAAAACCACACAATATCAAAGTGTTTGTTTTACCTCTTTCTCTTTTCAGTGACTTTGGGGAAATTGGGGGGGGGGAAGGGTACAAACTGTTGTCTTTGCCTGATCGTACTTGTGTCTGTGGATGTTACTTGATGTTTGCCTTATTTAAAGTAGTGCAAAAAAAAAACTAAAACGTAGATGATGCTTGGCATGTGTTGTGAGTGGAGAACGTGTGTGAACACAAAATGGAGTAGTCTTCATTTCAGATCTGGACTGAACATGGTGGCCTTATATTGGCAGCAAGTTTTTTTTGGTTCCCTCTTTTCGCATCGCTATTCTTCCCAAAGTGTCTGTCAGGTCTGGATTCATTTCCTTCACCTGCGAGACGCCACATACCTGAAATCTTGAGCACCGTTTTTTTTTTTTTTTTTTTTTTTTAATGAAAGCATTTTTAAAATGCCAGTATAAACTGTGAGGTCTTACTGTTTCCCCCTTTCTCTATGTGCTGTACTCCCTTTTCTTTCCCTTTTTTTATTTCTCGTTTTTGTACGTGCTTTTGAAAGAAAATTAATAAAAACATCCTGGTGTTGATTTTTGGTTTGTGTGTGTGTTTTCTTTTATTATAATAATTATTATTATTCATGCATTTAATTCTCTTGCTCATTAGGGATAAACTTATAGGCACTATCATGAATTGAGATTTTATTGAGATCTCAAGGTCCGTTGTTTAAAACAAATAAATCTGAATTGAAATTAATTCTACAGAGGCCATGCTTTATTGCATTTTCATAAAAAAAAATTACATCTTATTAGAATAAAATATAATTCTTATATCAAATATCTTATTTTTTTCCCGTGATCACTTGTGATTGTATTGCGAGAAAATGGCTTTTTGTTTTGTTTTTGGTGTATATTGTGGATTACAGGTTGAAGTCTGAGATCTCCATCAAAGTTATGAATTTCCTGCTAAAAAATATGGACTTCATCTCTGCATTGAGGAGGAAGGTGAGGTAGGCCTATTTTTAAGATTCATGATTAACCCTGTTTATGATCATTAGAGAAAGGAAAAAAAATATATAATGCACTGATTTCCAGTACTTCCATAGAATTACTAAATTAAATGTATCATATTGTAATACACCCAACTTGGTGCACTGTGTATGTATGCTTGTCCACTGAGTGGCGCTATATCCTAAAAAGAGATCATATGTTGCAGCGGGGAAAAAAAAATCTTTCATCTTCTAGAGAACAGCAGGAGCTGAACTTGCACAATTTTTGGGAAGGTGTTTAAAGTCGAATTCTCTGACTTTTGATCGGAAGGTCACAAGCTCATATCCCAGCACCGCCCAAGCTGAGCCCTTGCAAACATTTCTCTTGATGAGGGCGTCTGGCAAATGTCCCTATAAGCAATGTTTGATTCCTCCACATTAAATCTGCAGCATTATGCAGACACCCTTCTCCAAAAGCAACTCACAATAATCATTTGTACAACTGAGCAGTTGAGAGTTATTACGGGTCTCAAGCAGTGGCAAGTGCTAGGATTTAAACTCACAACCTTGTGGTCAGAAGTTCAACATCTTAACCAGTGAGCTTCCACCTCCTTCTGCTGCAACCTTCTGAACAGAATGCACAGTGAGCAGTGGGAGGTGGTTTAAGCATTAGTGGTTTAGGCATTGGACTTTGGATCTAGGGTTAGGGTCAGGAGTTTAAGTCCCAGCCACACCAAGCTGCTGCTCCTGGGCCCGTGAGCAAATGCCTGTAAATATAGCAGTTGTACTGGAGCACAACATATTGAGGGTTTGGTAAATATATTGGGTTCTTTGTTGTGCATGCTATTGTCAAGGGATCATTTGCTTAGCAGTTCATCACCTAAATGTCAGGACGAGACAGAGAAGTGAATCTTCAGAAATCGTAGATATTAACAAGCTGTGTTGAAAACAGGGTAATGACCAACTACCTACAGATACTCTATGTGGCCAAAGGTGGACTTTCTTGTGTATCTGAACATCGCACTCACTTTTTACACATCCTAATGTAGATTTAGTCTCATTTTGCTGTAATAAAACCTGTTATATGCTTTAGTTGAAGAACATCTAAGGGTGTTGCTTTTAGGGATCTGTATTCATTCAGCCACAAGATTGTTTTGGATAATATTCAGTAGACGTCCTTATCCATAGTGACGTCTAATTATCTCATTTACACAATCGAGCAGTTGATGGTTAAGGGTCTCGATCAGATGCCCACCGGTGGCTGCTTGGTGTTATTGGGTTTTGTCTACATTGAAACTAATGAACTTTACACAGGCTTTAATGAAAGACAGTGTCTGTTACACGGTGTAACGGGTGAAATATGTTGCGCTTCCTTTAGGAGCATAGCGGTATTTTGGGAATAGACTGGCGCCGCATTTTTCCGCTATTACTGCATGTGTGGAGACCGAGGAATATGTCCTTATTATTTTCTGATGCTCATTTCTAAGTTTCTTTGACTAACCCATAACGCTGTTGCCAAGAAAAATAAAAAAGCACGAGTTTTGGAAACCTGTCTGTGCTTATATGATTTCTGTTGCAACTGGAGTTAGCGAGCTCTCCCTTCACCCAGACTCAACGCGTTACAACGGCTTGTATCTAAACAGTAGCCGACCAAGAAAGTCATTGTTCACTGTCTTCTTCCTTTCTCGGGAGTTTATCTTTTGGCATCGTCGTGCGTTTAAGAAAAACGTTTTTTCTCCCGATGCCGTGCAGCTCAGAACACAGGTGAGGTGCGTTTTTTTCGTTTCCGTTCTGAAATTTCATTGGTCTAACGTTATGTCGCTCAGTTTTTTGGCTTGAAGTTTGTGAAACCGGGAAAAACCCAGGAAAAATTCATAAATAAGCCGCTTCGTTGTTTAAGCCGCGGGGTTCAAAACGTGGGAAAAAAGTAGCGGCTTATAGTCTGAAAAATACGGTAGTCACCAGCCAGTGGTTGGTGCACAAACACGTTTTTTTAAGTACGTTTTTTTTTGGAGTTTGTGATAACAGTAGGCAACTGACACCCATGTTCTGAAACGAGTCTTACGCCAGCAGACAACGTACGATTGAAAACTAAAAGAAATCGTACATCTAGTGAATGGGTCATGGCATAAGAGGATTTTTCTCTGGAGTCTCGGTGACTGTGCCGTCTGTCAGCTTGTTGAGGGGCTTAACTCAGGGAATGGGGAGGGTTAAGGTCCTTGCTCAGGGGCCCTGAGGCTAGAAAGGCCCCAAGGTGGGGAAGTGGTGGCTCAGGTAGGCTCTGGGTTACTGATCAGAAGGTCGGGGGTTCAAGCTCCCTGGTATTGCCAAGCTGCCACTCTTGGACCCTTGAGCAAGGACCTTAACCCTCTGTGCTCCAGGGGGGCTGTATCATGGCTAATCCTGTGTTCTGACCCTAACTTCCTAACATCTCTGGGATATGTGAAATTCGTTATTTTATTATTTAGCTTGGCGGTGCTACAGATTTAACCTTACAACCTTCCAATAACCAGTAACCCAAAGCCTTAACCACCAGTCACCACTTCCCCTATGATTTGTTTTTTTCTTATGGAGGTTTAAAAAGGTCCAATCTGGCAACCCTTGTAGATAGCGTATACAGAGAGAGAGAGAGAGAGAGAGAGAGAAAGAGAAGTCGCTCGGCCCCGGATTGCAGCCCAGTGTTTTCTTCTTTATCATCCATGTCTCCATTGGCTGTCAAGTTCCAATCCCGGGATATGAGCTTTACCGTCTGTACGCGTTTCCTCAGGCGTGCACGGACCTTCAGGCTCTGAGGTCGACTTCCCCCCATCTTCCCCCACCCACCCCGGACCGTCAAGTTCGGGATTCGAAAAACTTTTCTCGCGTTCAAGGAAGCGATTGGGAGCCGGACTTCTTTTTTCTTTCTCCTTTTCTATTCTTTTTTTTTTTTTTTTACTTCTTCCACTCCAACATCGGATGTGTTTTCGGGACTTGGCGCGCGGACATGTTAGAAGCGTCGCATCAACGAGCTCCAGGAACGGGAACCCTCTAAGCCCCTTCAGCTGAGAAGGGAAGCGCGCGCGCGCGCCGCCGCCGCCGTCGTCTCGAGCAGGCTCGGGGCTCGAGCGTCGGACTGCAAGTTTGAATTTTAACCGAATTAACGGTCGCGTTTATTTGGCCGCCATTTTCTTTTTTTTAGTCTTTTAGGTTAATTTCTTATTATTTATTTTATTTTTGGGGATGAAAAGTGAAACCTAGTTTCCGTTTCAAAGCAGTGTGTGTGTGTGTGTGTGTGTGTGGAGGGAAAGGGGAGGGGAAGTAAAAAAAAAATCTGCAAAGTTAGCAGAAAAAGGAGGTACCCGAATCACGGAAATCGCTTCTCCTCCTTCATCCATCCTTCCCTCCTGTTTCTTCTGACGCCTTCCGATGGATTTCATACAAGCAACACGTTTACTTTTACACCTTCTTAAGGGCTAAAAAATTAGCTAATAATCAAAATGAATAAATGAGAGAGAGAGAGAGAGAGAGAGAGAGAGAGAGAGAGAGTTTTGTCCGCCCTAATCACTTCACTCATCACGAAGGAGCGACGATGAAAAGGCGCCGGAGGCTCCTCCGTGTTTTCCACCTGAGCTCTTCAGAGAACTTCCATCACTGTCGCGTTATCCTATGACAACAAACTTTTTAAATATCTAATATATAACCTCCTCTATCACCTGGGACCTCTAAAAAAAACAATGGCGTCGACGGTATATTTTCTGGACTGATGGTAACATGTCCTTGTCAGCATTACACAACTGACTGTGGCGCTTCTTTTTGCTAGGACTTTTTACACAGTTTTGTTTTTCGATCTGCGCATGCGCGAGGAGAGGTCACGTGCTCGGAGCCCGCGCGTTTCAGGTGAGAAACGAATTGTTGACGTTACTACCATGTAATGCGTCAATAGTGATATCAACAGTGACATGGTGTCCTGTAGGACAGTTTGATTTTTGTGTTTGATTTTATTTTATGCTTTATTTGTCAAGCACACACTACAGCACAAGGGAATTTAGTTTTTCTTAGGGCAAGTGTGGGGTCAGAGCGCAGGATCACAAAAAGGTTGAGGGCCTTGCTTAAAAGCCCAACAAGAGGCAGAGCCTTGAGCATTGACCCACCACTGACCTCTTCACTCAATTACAGAAACATTTCCAGTACAATTACAACCACCCTATGATACAGGGGCAAAACAACCATATGCCCTGGGGCAGAAAGGTTTAAGAGCCTTGCTCAAGGGCCCAACAATGGCAGCTTAGTGGTGCTGGGGCTCAAATCCCCATCCTTCTTATTCAAAACCCAAAGTGTTAACCATTGAACTCTTCACCTAATTGCAGAAACATTGCAGTACAACAGCTATGATACAGTGCCCCTGGAGTATAAAGGGTAAATAGCCTGCCTAAGGGCCCAACATTGGCAGCTTGGTGGTGCTGGGGCTCAAACCCCAACCCTCTGATTAGTAACCCAGTGTTATTATTCGAGCCAATGAGTTACAGATTTACAGTGCAATTACAACCTCAGAGAGCAACCATTACACAGGGATGAGAGCCTTGCTGAAGGGCCCAACATTGGCAGCTTGGTGGTGCAGGGGTTTAAACACCCAACCTTCTGATCAGTAACCCATAGTACTAACTGTGTATTAGTATTAACTGTTGAGTCACCACTGCCACTTTTAGCATAACATAACCATGACACGAGCCCATGAAGCAGAAAGACTCAAGGGCCTTGCTAAGGGCCCAACAGTTGCAGTTTGGTGGTGCTGGGTGATACTCAAACCCCCAACCTTCTGATCAATAACTTAGAGTTGTAACCGTTGGGCCACTACTACTTCTAATATAATGAAATATGTTATAATATCGCAAAAATGCAGTCCACAATTGTGTGTGGAAATAAAGACATAAAATCTTGACCAGAGGCCGTCCATCTTTAGTAAGCGCTGCTGAGTTTTGGTGACATGAGGGATGTTGATGTCGACGTGTAGTCGGGTCCAGCAACAATACAAAGGGCTACATCCGCATTGATTCTGATAGATCTGAATCTTGAGTATAGTTCTTTTAGCAGTAGTAGGAAGTGAGTACATTGACAGATGATTTGCAGCAAAATGGCCGACAAGCGCAGCTTGTATCTTGTAGCTCTCGTGTTTCGCCATCCTACATCGTATGTGCTTCTCGAGGTGCGCTTTGGCAATATCTTGTGCTTGCTGAAGAAACGATTCAAGGAACCTTACAACACCAATGAAATTAAATGTCTAAAGTGCAAGACGGTACCATTCTCACTGAATCCTGAGCGGAAGAAAAACGTTAGAAATGATGCGGTGCTTTTATTTGAATCGGGTTACAGTAGATTTCAAACGACAGGCATTAAGCACATCGCTCACCGATCCCAAGAGTGACATCGCAGGATCGAGATTCAAACTCGCAACCTTCTAAACCAGGGGTCACCAACATGGTGGTGCCCGCAAGGACCACATGCGTCTCCCGTGGGTCTTTTTTAAAAATAGCTGACCATAGCGCCACTTACCAGTGAGCTGCATCAAATTTTTTTTTGTTGCTATTCTTTTTTAAATCACACTTGCATTGGTGTGAATTTGAAAATGACAATATTAAAATGTAGATGACTAGATATAGATCAATATCATTAATTGTTAATAATAACATATAATTAAAGGTAAAGTGAGCAAATTTGTTATTTCAGAAGTGTGTATCAAACTGGTAGCCCTTTACATTAATCGGTACCCAAGAAGTAGCTCTCAGTTTCAAAAAGGTCGGTGACCCCTGTTTTAGACCATGGTCTTGGTTATTCCGATGAGAAATTCTATCACAGTACGCTATTGAAATTGATCGCAAAGTGATTTTTCTTAACTTTACACAGTTAGATATAACAACCTGAAGAGACAAATACTATCGATCGGATCAGATATAGGACCGATCACACTTGTGTATGTGTGTGTGTGTGTGTGTGTCCCTATTTTTAATTTCTAGCTCCTATGTGCGTATAGCCGTAGTTTTAATTATGTCCTGTTGTACTGTATAGAGACGGTACAGTGTAAATTAAGTCTTGGAAGGAAGTATTAGTGATTGTCGGTGTGCTCAGTGGGCAAACGTAGCTAGTTCAGCTAGTGTAGTGCTGATAATGTGAAAAATAAAAACGCTAGGCATGAAGACTTGACGCTAAACTGGTAGCATGGACGCCATCTTTTACTTCAGTTAAGCATCAGGATTGATAAATGAGTTGCCAGATCATCAACTTTGTGGTAACAGTGGACAACCATATAAGACTGTGGATTTTAAGGTCTGAAGGACTGTTTTGAATAATATTTTGATACATGATACAGATCTGATTTGTCATATTTGCTTAAATAATTCACAGTGTTTAGAAGACAGATGCTGTAAAAACCATAAGCTAATACTGTTTTATAGATTGCACGATTTTACTTGAATTTTTGGTGTAAAATGGAGAGAATTGAAGAGAACAATGTGGAAAAATATCTAAAAAACAGTAGGTCTGATGGGTAGAGATATGCTCTCACTGTTGTGTACCTTGAAATGACACCGATATCGACCTTCGTATGTTGAAAACTCTATGTCTTGTTGGACTGTAACTTTCTGTAACACTGCAGGGAAACAAATTTTACTCAGAAACGTGTTTACGAGGGATCTTTTATAATGTACACAATGAATGTGTTTTCAAGTTTTTTTGTCTCGTGAAAATGGAATTTCTTATATAGTCATTTAAATGTAACGGATTTGACGATTACCCCGTGTCTGTCACGTTTATAGCCGTGAAGCTAACGTGACGTTAAAGCTTCATAAACAAACAAACAAACAAATGTTGAAAAAAAGGAAAAAAAAAAACGCTTTTGTTAGCAACACCTGAGCAATAAGCGACGTATGTTTGGGGGAGTGGTGGCTCCAGCGGTTAAGGCGCTGGGTTATCGATCGGAAGGTCTGGGGTTCAAGCCCCGGTATCGCCAAGCTGCCACTCTTGGGCCCTTGAGCAAGGCCCTTAACCCTCTATGCTCCAGGGGACCCTTACGAGAAAAATAAATCAAGGACCGTGACGTCGGAGCGACGTGGGGCCGCCTTCCCGTGGGCTCACCACCTGCAGGAGGGACCGTGAGGGACCGGTGCTGAGAGGATTGGGCAGCAGTCGAAGGCGGGGGCCTTGACAGCCCGATCCCTGGACACGGAGAAGTGTCTAGGGAATCTGCTGGACTGCTGCCCCCGCGACCCGAATTACGGATAAGCGGGAGAAGATGAATGAATGAATGAATGAATGTTTGGCTCCTCAAAGCAGTGAACTGTGTACCAAATAGATTGAAAAAGCCATTAGGTTTGCCTGTTGACTGCTGAGGCTATGGGCAACCATGTTGGTTTGAACTCAGGCTTGAGGAACACTGAGTTACTGAGTTCTTCTTTGTGTGTGTGTGTGTGTGTGTGTGTGTGTGTGTGTGTGTGTGTGTGTGTGTGATTTTTTTTGGACATGGGAAGTTACGGGTTTTAGTCGAACACAGCGTGACGCAATGGAAAATTAGGGAGAATTGCGTTCCACATATTCTGAATACCAGAACACCTCTTTTTCCTTCACAGATTTGATGTGTATTTTGTCTATTTAAAAAAATAAAAACCCCAACACTTTTTTTTTTATTTTTTTTATTTGTAGCCAAACTAAACCGAACCAGGTGTGCACTCAGGCTTCTGCTCTCATTAAGCCGAAAGGAAAGACAGCACAAACCGCGGTGACTAACGAAAACCAAGCAACGCTCCTATATTTAGTCGGTCGAACTATTTGGCAGAACTCGAAGGACTGAATTTGCTCAAAAATGTCTTTGAAGGCCGTTTTGAGGAGGTAGGCGTGTTTACTCTCCCCCTACGTCACGCTTACTAATGTCCTTCGTACGAAAATTTTTCGTTCATTCAGACGGAAATTCCTGGAACAGATCGAAAGCCAAAGCTTTTGGGTCAGAGGCTGAAAGATCAACACATCACCTGATGAAAGACGCATCATTACGGGACTGCTTCCATTTATTTTTTGTAATTAGTAACATGTGAGTGAAGGTCGGGTTTACAGCACCTGCTGGTCCTCCCTGTAACCCATTACGCTTTTCTGCATAGCAAGCCATCTGCTGTAGAGCAGCCTGTAACCTTTGATTGCCTTTTCCTGGTCTGAAGCTGGAGTGATGATTTGAACCGGTCACCTCAAGGGTTTGGTGAGCATCAGCAAGCATTTTTATCAGGAAGTCTGAGTGAACCTTGTGCCATATAGCGTCTGTACGTTACCATATGTAGCATGAACAAGTCTCTGTAGACTAAACACTAAGAAAGAAAAACATTTCGACGTACTTGCTGTGACAGGAAAAATGGAGATTTGTTGCAGACGACCGTGTCGACACGAATATGTTCACGCTTATACAAAAGGCCAGGAAAACAATCAGCAGGGTTGTTTCTGTTCGAGGACGACTGATCGGCCGATTGTGCGGCAAATTCGGCTTATTATTAAGCCGGGCGCATTTGACACAGCAAATTGTGCGTGTACGTTCTGCGTTTGCGCAAGAGAACATAACTCTCTCATACCAACAGGTGCCAGTAGTCTGTATTTGGCATCGTAACAGGGAAACTGGAAAAGCTACAACTGTAAATATCCAAAGCAAGCAGCGTTTACATCTGCCGCGATCTTTTTTTTTTTTTTTTACGTGTCTGATAATTCGCAAAGCGAGCAAGAATGAAATAAACGTTTTCCGTGTATTTCTCGTCCGCTCATTCGCTAAGCTAAGCCAATCGGAGTTCTCTTTCTGGCCGACGAGCTCCTACTCTGATACGACATGGAGAATCGACCGGAAAACGGCTGAAGCCTCTGACTTTAGCCAACGCTGTGGAAAAAACTAAAGCTGATCGACGCTCAAAACCCCCACCGACATTCCCAGACAGCCGATTGTTAGCTCTTAATCTAGCCATATATATTTTCTTGGTTATATATGCTTTCGGAGAAAGAATAAGAATAGCATGTGAGTAACATTTAGAACTGTACTGTTAGTTTAGGCTAGACTCGGGTCTACAGGTAGACTCGGGTACCAAAACCTGCTAACAAGTGCACTGACTGGAGAGGCTTGTGTTGCTCAATAAATGTTTTAATTTTCTGTATCACATTTTATTAATTAAGTATTAGATTTTATAAGAAGGGGGGGGGGGTTGAATATCGGCATCATGTATCAGCCATCGGCTGCCGTGATTTCTAAATATCGGCATTAGCCAGAGATTAAGCATTTCTCTGCGTGGCTAATGTGCGCTCGGAAATTCTCGGATCATCTACAAGTGATTTGCATATTCACTGAACTGTCAGGTGATTCATCTCCAGGTCAAGATCTCCGAATAACTCTTCATGACTTTCTGCTCTCCCCTTCAGCCATTACTCGCAACCTTGGGGTAACTATGGACAATCAACTGTCCTTCTCCTCACATGTTGCTAATGTGGCTCGTTCTTGTCGATTTCTTCTCTACAACATCCCAAGGATTCGACCATTTCTGTCCACACAGGCTGTCCAGGTGCTTGTTCGGTCTCTTGTCATTTCAAGACTGGACTACTGCAGCTCTCTGCTGGCAGGTCTTCTTCTGAACGCTATTCGTCCACTGCAAATGATCCAAAACGCAGCTGCACAACTTGTGTTCAATCTGCCCAAGTTCTCCCACACCACCCCACTGCTGCTCCTTTACTTTCTTCCAGTAGCTGCACGTATCTGATTCAAAACACTGATGCTTGCCTACAAGGCCAAAAATGTACCAGCGCCATCTTACCTCAGAGACCTCATCACACCTCGCACTGCACCACGCTGTCTGAGATCCTCCAGCACTGCTCCACTGGTACCACCTTCTCTCAGAATGAGAGGTAAGTACACTTCAAGGCTCTGCATTTAACCACATGAGGTTTGACTTTGACCAAACAAATATATAAATGTCCAGATGTTCCACTTTGTTTTCATTGAAAAATCCTACAGCTTTACACACGCTTAGCATCCAGACAGTTAGTTTCTCCAAACACTGAGCTGAAATACGTTGCTGTGCCTCCTGTAAAACTCACCGAAGATGTTCTTCATAAGTTGGGAGATTTCTTTCCTGTGATCGAGTTTATCCCAGAGCAGTTCAATAGGATTTAGGTGCGGTGACTGGGCAGAACGTTCCATGATAGACATCACTCCAGACGACTGTCTGCTCTCTAAATAACACTTACAGAGTTCGGACGTATTCGTCGCTTCGGCTCATCGTCCCGTCGTACGGTGAAGTCGCTTTCAATGAGCCTCAGTCCAGACGGAATTGAATGGTGTTGAAGTATAGAATGGTTCCCATGTTGGTTCAGGATTCCTTTCACTTTCCGGAATAAGGCTCCAAAACAGTTTTCCTTGTTCTAAAACAACCTCAATCCATTACGCTTCATCATGTTGGACTGTGTGGGTGTGGTCTGCTAACATCTTCTCTTCTGTTCTCTGTCTTATATCAGTTCTTCTGTTAGAGCAAGAAATGTCTCATTTGTATTCATCTGTGCATCTGTTGCATAGAAACAACATGCACGTGTCTCAAAAAATATAAAAGATATAATCAGTTTTTTGTTTTGATTGTCGAATCGTACGTGACCAGTGGTGGACAATGAGGAAGTAAATGTAATTCGTTGCTCCGTTTTGAACTTGTTTTGATCGGCGCTTGGTGTATCTACTGATCACCAACATACAGTTCAGCATCAGTTCAACAGCAAGCAGAACATTTAGAGAGGAACAAATAATGGCGAAACTTCTGATTCGAACTCACCACAACACTTGTGGACTTATTTGCCCTATTTTTCTGAAGTAGTTTTTGGGTTCATGATAATTTGAATAGATATTATTCAGTGTTTAATATCATTCTATTAATAGATCAGTGTGCTGAAAGTGAGAGTCTTTTTACATAAACTGAGTTGATTAAGTAAAGAGTCTTGTGATAAAAATTATAACAGGAACATTATAGTCATAATAAATCATAGTACTTTGGATAAAAGTACATTTGAAGGCAAAATACTTTTGTACTTTTACTCAAGTAAGAAGTTAAAGTAAAAAAACTTGGTGGAGTTGTTCCCGTGAGTACCAAAGGAGTATAAAGTTGCCAATGCGAGTGAGAATAGGGCCGAGAGAAACAAAACAGATGCACATTTTGTAGAATTTTGTCCTCCATTTCCGCCGCTAAACAACAGCGAGACAACATTCCGTCTCCTTTTGAAGGAAATCCATCCGGAATTAGGCAAACGTTTTATTTTTATGTGGTGGAAACAGGCTTTCCATAGGATTCAGGCCAAAGAAAACGACGAGGGGTTCCAAAGTTTGGGGTCATTTCAAACTAAAACATAAAGAAAACACCGTATCGTGCGTTGATTTTTTTATTTTATTTTTATAGTAATCTAAAATTAATTTTTTTGTATTTTTATTGATGATTTTTACATTTTGATGTAAATGCACTAAATGGGTTTAGTTTTCACAGATATTCTTGTATACAATTTTAGCAACAATAATGTAAATATTTCTAAAAAGGAAACCAATTTCTAGTTCATTTTAAGAGACCCGTCTTATTTTCTCTTGTATATTTAGTGTCGCTCTTTAATAAAGAAAAAGTACTTTCTTAAAAACCGATTACTCGAATAATCGGCAGAACACTCGATTACTAAACTAATCGATAGCTACAGTCCTAGTCTACAGTAATTCGTTTTACATTTATGGCATTTGGCAGATGCTGTAATCCAGAGCGACTTAAAATTGATTTAATTCATACAATTGAGCAGCTATAGGATTAAGGGCCTTGCTCAGGGGCCCAGGAGTGGCAGCTTGGTGTGGCTGGGATTTAAACTCATGACCTTCAAATTTTAAATCCAATGCTTTAACAACTAAGCTACCACCTCAAAAGCGTTTTCAGTTGTCTCGCAAAAGTTGCTCGTCCACACCGAAACGTCTTGAAAACGCAGTGCATCTGCGCCATTTCCACCTGCCGCTTATTAACCTTCCGGCTCCTTGAAACGAGACTAAAAACGCGGCATTGTTTTCAAACGTCTCCGTTTTCACATTGCTCGCTGTTTCTAGCGTTGTGTGGACATGGCCTTAGTGGTGTTTTAGTGTTTTTTCCTAAGAGTGTATAATAAAACATCATTATAACATTTAGTAAGATATTAGGCAACAACGGGGTTCGGTATAAAAGAAAGAGGCGAAAGATAAAAGTCGGACAGCGAGAGGCATTAAAGCGAAAAACCCCTGATAAACAGTCGTTTGAAAAGGACTCTCGTTACTCAAGCAGTCACACTTCCGACAATTCGGGATGTTGCAACATCTGTGACTACACGGATTACAACATGGTTATTGAGTAGCAGTGATGGAGTAATTGCCAACTAAGCATCAAAGCTCAAATTTACTGAAGTGCATGGCCAAGCACTGGTTCTTTACTGGTGATCATTGTGTCCTTGTTACTGGATGGTTGTGAGTTCAGAAAACCTTAGTCTTATTCTTATGCCATTTGGCACACACCCTAATTCAGAGTGACTTAAGGGTTAAGTGCCTTGTTCAAGGGCCCAGAAGTGGCAGCTTAGTTTTGTCTGGGATTTGAACTCATGACCTTCCAATACAATGTCCAATGCCTTAACCACTGAGTTACCATCTCCATTTGGCACGTCCCCTTATCCAGTACCACCTGTATTTATCCCATTTATATTGAACAGTTCAGAGATAAGTGCCTTGTTTAAGAGCCCAAAAGTGGCAGCTTGGTATTTCTAGGATTTGAACTCATGCCTTTCTACTCCAATGTCCAATGCCTTACCAATTGACCTACCACCACTCTTATCTAGTGCCACATATAGTTATCCAATTTATATTAAGCCATTGAGAGCTAAGAGCCTTGCTCAAGGGCCCAGAAGTGGCAGCTTGGCAGCTGTTTCTGGGAGTTGAACTCAAAACCACCATTGGCTTCAGTACTAAGCTGCCACTTTTGAACCGCTTGAACTTCTTGGACTGCTTGGATTTGACTCCACCTTACTCGTAAGTCACTCCCGTAAAGCCTCTGCCAAACGACTGCATACGACATGAATCCCTTTTTTTTTTTCAGGACGAATTCCATAATGGTGCATTAAAGGCCTACACGGTTCCTCTCAGACAGTGAGGACTGGAATAAATCGGACATGCTGCTTATGTTTGTGGTCTGTGGTCGGACCCAGAGAGAAGAAAGTATGCAGCTGAAGGAAAGAAAAGAACAGGAATCAAAGGAAGGAGTGTGAGGAAGTAATGTGATGAATGTTTTAGGAAGAAAAAAAAAACGAAGGGTTTATATAAATCACATCACTAATGAGATGCTTGTGTGTTTTCAGATCTACCCTCACAGACAAAACACACTGTGCTTATTGTAGGGCTGTAGCGATTCCTCGAGTAACTCGATTACAAACATTCACCGGCAAATGATTTGATTGTTATATTATTTGAATCGATGGAATAATCGTTAGAATACTCGATTCTAGTTCATTGCTTACGTTGTTACTGTTGAGGTAAACTCTGGGAGTCTTCTGTTTGGGGTAGATGGAAGATATTTCTGAATAGCCATCTGTACTAGTAGAAGTCTGGATGACAGAAATCTGTGACTTGTTGTGTGTGTGTGTGTCCATTCGGGTGGTCCTGTTTTTTGCTATGATGTTTCCTCAGCGCCTCAGTGGGGACCTGAAAGTGGTGAAGCAAACATCTGTCTTTATAAGAACTGCAAATATTGACAGTACCTGTTTGATTGGTACTTTTTGGAAATTTAAATGGCTGCTGTTAACAGTCCAGATTGCACAAAAACTCCTACTAGCATACTAGCGGCTCAGGGTGGAGCTAACCTGAGGTAATTAGGTTGCAACTAGTGATTATTTTGATAATCGATTAATCTGACGA
>JAAIIK010000034.1:3457020-3474538 GCA_014706435.1 Silurus glanis | reverse complement strand
ACACACACACACACACACACACACACACACACACACACACACACACACACAAAAAATGTATATAAGGAGTGCATTGGCATACACTTGCTTTTGTATGATTTTCATTCTCTGTCTACACAAAGCCTTTTGCTTTGAGCTTACACTCTCCTTCCCTGAAAAGACACACACACACATATATCAGGAGACCTTGAGGAAGCTTTCTGAGATCGATTTTTCACCCCAAAACACACCCCTCCACCCCCTCAGGAGGTCAGCACTCTGGAGTGTGAGATCCAGCTGCTGAAAAACCTGCACCACGAGCGCATCGTGCAGTACTACGGCTGCCTGCGGGACCTCAGCGAGAAGACCCTGACCATCTTCATGGAGTACATGCCCGGGGTAGGTTCTGCCACTTTATACATTACTGTATTCCAGAGAGTTGCGTGAGATTTACGTTATTCCGACAGACACAGTCTCGATGCTAATAATGCTTTTTCTATTTCCCAGGGCTCGGTGAAAGACCAGCTGAAGGCCTACGGGGCTCTAACGGAGAACGTGACTCGGAAGTACACCAGGCAGATCCTCGAGGGCATGTCCTACCTGCACAGCAACATGATCGTCCACAGGGACATTAAAGGTAGCCACAAATGTATTTTTTTTATAAATATTTCAATTGCCAGCGATGTGATGTAATGCGGCTTTTAAAGCTGTTCATTTATTAATTTATATATGAAACACAAAACTGTGTAATGGCGTATGCAGATTTGTACCACAGTGTGCCTGAATACTGGATTGTAATAGAGAAGGTGTTTAATTTAATAGACATGCGCGTCTCCTTAGCTGAGGCCAATGTGATTCGTCATATAGAATACAGATTGACATGGCAGAGGTAGAGCTGCATCTTCCTGGAGACACAACAGGAAGAGAATGTCTAGTTTTATTTGTCTGTCTGAACCAAAAAATAATCGCATAGGCTTCAGTTATGGAGATAGGTGCGAGGATTTACACCATATTTTTTAATATTGGCTGATTATTGATTATATGATGTATTTATTGTAATCGGATGTACATCCTGTAACTAATGTACTGTTGTGGATCAAATTTAGGTGCCAACATCCTGCGTGATTCTGCAGGGAATGTAAAACTCGGAGACTTCGGAGCCAGCAAGCGCCTGCAGACCATCTGCATGTCAGGCACGGGCATGCGCTCGGTCACCGGGACGCCGTATTGGATGAGTCCAGAGGTGATCAGCGGAGACGGTTACGGACGCAAAGCAGACGTGTGGTAAAGCGACACACCTCTCACGGACATGATGTGATGATAGCAGATGGGACAAGCTATTTTAATTAGTCGTATTAATCCCATAGAACTGATACTAAACACGCAGGGATACGCATGTCTGAATCACAAACGCATCACTCCTTTCAAATCACGTTTACAGAGTGGCAAAGAAGACGCGAGACAGACCCAAATAACGGTTTTATGTGTGATGAGAGATTGTTACAGCTCATAGCCAAAGCTGAACATGATTCTTCATCTACAGAGTAGACCTTTAGATCAATAATAATAATTTACACCTTTAGATCAATAACTACTTCTGGTATATAAATGTGACCCAGAAGCATTACAGACTGTTACTGGATCATTTCAAATGCTAAAATAATTCATTCTGATTTTTCTTCCTCAAATACATTTCAAGTGCATCTGAATGCACTCTATAGGCATACAGTATCCCAGTATGTTATTTTCAGAGAACAGTAAATCATTGCTTTATTTCATTTCTATGGTATTGTCCCTTGAGAAGATACTAAAATGGGTTGCTGAAATGTAAGGGGTGCACTCACATTTGTGAGAATACTGTAAATGCACCCTGCATGTGTGTTTTTGTTGTTGTTGTTGTTTTTTTTATAAATATCCCATTCCTTTATTTTATCCCCTATTTCCTGTAACCTCCACTCTTCTGGGAACATGTTCTGGGATGAGTTTAAATCCCAGCCATGCCCAGCTGCCATTCCTGAGGAAGGCCCTTAACCCTCAACCGCTCAGTTGTATGGATGAGATAAATGTAAGTCGCTCTGGATAAGAATGGAAATATATTCCAGGCAACATATTTTGGTCTATCAGTAGGAAAGGTCTTTCATCGCCAGCAGAAAGTCTAAAAATGTCCTGACCAATAAGGACCCAATAAACCATACCCGAGAAATTGGGATCACGCTGAAGCTGACGCATAGTGTTTGTTAAGCAGTTACGCAGATGAACGAACTGGTCATGGCCTGAGATCTGAAGTTTACGGACAAGAATGTTTAAGGAGTTAAAAATAAGATATTTAGCAAGACGAATAACATTCGGTTAAAAGGGAAATTCTGGGGCACAGATCTATTTTTACTGCCAAGTATTAAACGCAGAAGTTTTCCACACACTTCACTTAAAAATAAGACGTTTGCCTGATGTCGAGGGATTTCCTAGTGTTGTTCGATTGGACGCGGGATCATCAGGAGAGGGCTGTGATTGGTTGAGGAGCTCGCCAGTCGGATCGGAGCAGCAACCTGGAATGTTCTGAGCCCTCGGAGGCCTTCGAGTCATTTTAACGAATCTCGAAAGAGTCTCTTTTCTTTCTCTTTTTCTCATACACACACACATACATCCAAAAGAAACACTGCGCTATCAGCGTTCAGTGCTGCCGCCAGGAAAAACACTGTTTAATTGTCAACAGCTCTGCCAGGGGAAAGTTTCCACCAAAACATTCCTGCACAGCCTCTGCCCTGGAATAAGTCTCCATTTGACAGCTTGATGAATGTTTGTGCCAGTGTACTGCTTTACTGTAGTCGCAACGACATAATATACACTATATTAGAGGTTGAATTATAGTGGATTTTACTGATATCGATTGCTAGGTTGGATCGTATTTCCCGATAACCAATCTATCAAACGATTTTTTTTATGGATACTGAATAAAAAATACACAATCATAACATTCTTTGTAAAATAGTAGTGAACTTTGTTACTTAATTTATAAAAAAAATTAATAAAAATAATACTGAAAATGTACTAAATGAAGTAAAAATGTATGCATTAATTAATCAATATAATTAATGCATTTTAAATAATACATAATATAGCACTCTCTGTGCAGCGCACAGTTTCATGTGTATAAACAAACAGCATGCAGTGTAAGTAATTCGCCTCTAAAGGCTGCTCTCGTAGCAGCGTAATCGGGACACATGACTTTTCCATGTGGTTCGTTTTCAAACTGTTAGCACTGAGTCGGAGACACACAATTGCATAAAATGACTTTGGACGCATTAAATTTTCCCTTCACTTGAACTAGGAGACCCAAACCTGTTCCACCATGATAATGCCCCTGTGCACAAAGCCAGATCCATGAAGATCTGCTTTTCATGGGTTGGAATGAGGAAATCAGTCATTTTAACCAGCTTTGGAGCTCTATATAAACCTTATTAAACACATTTGGGATGAATGTGAACGCTGACTGCACTCCAGGCCTCCTCACCTCACCTACATCAGAACCTGACTTTATTAACACCCTTGTGGCTGAATGAATCCCTCACAAAATCTTCGCAAAATCTAGGGGAAGAAGTTCCACTAGATTTTGCGGAGATGTTGTGAGCGATTAATTTTTTCCACAAAATGAAAAAGATATCAATTATATTAATAAATATTGGCAGAAAATAAAAGACATGCATTTAAACTGAACAAAAAAAAAAACTCCAAATAAATAAAAACCTGTTACAGACAAAATGAATGAAACAGCACATGGCGTTAGTGATTCTCCTCTAGAGGCCGCGCTCGTACTGTGCAACCCGGAAAAACTATCGGTATGGATTTTTGGCTATCGGTGCCAATTAATTGGCACAACCGATGAATCGGTCGACCTCTACTATTTGTGTAATGGATAAAGAGACCATTGGCCTGACATTATTTGAGTCTGCTTGCTTATTTCAAGGTGGTATCATGGTGCGCTATAAGAGCAGGAACGTTTGTGTACTGCATTGTTCTGCTTGGTTCAAGCTCATCGCTATGGAGTTTGTCATAAATTTTTGGTCTTGACACAAAATAGATTTCTGCAAACATCGATTTTGAGAAATGTTTTACAAATGCATCTAATCTTTATGTTTTCCATGTTAAGGAGTCTCGGCTGCACCGTGGTGGAGATGTTGACGGAAAAGCCCCCCTGGGCGGAATACGAAGCCATGGCGGCCATCTTTAAAATCGCCACCCAGCCCACGAACCCCATGCTGCCGTCGCACATCTCCGAGCAGACCAGAGACTTCATCCGGCGCGTCTTCGTCGAAGCCAAACACCGTCCAACCGCAGAGGAGCTGCTCAGACACCCGTTCTCGCAGATCTTCTGCGGAGCGAACTGCTGAAAGGAAGTCCAATCCAGACCCGGAAGTTGTGTTTTATGACATGCTGATCGATCAGTGATAGCAGCGACAAAGCAGACTGAAAGCACAACGCGCAGCTGGGCATCGTCAAGAGCGGTTACATTTACAGCTATCTTTTTTTTTTTTTTTTTTTTTTCCATGAAGGTATTGCTGCACTGTTCCATGTGTACCAGCAGGGGGCAGCACAAGACAGAAAGCGCTCTGTTACAGGGATTCGAATTCAGCAGTAGGGATAGGACATATTGTGCAGTCGCTGTCTTCCAAAAAAAAAGAGAAGGTTAATCAGGTTTACTGAACCGCTGGTCATGTGGTTCGCAGGTTCCTCACTTGAGACTGCAGATGATCCAGAAAGCTGAACTAGATAACATGAATGCTACATATTAGCCGGTCTATTTTCTGGACTATAAGATGCACTAGTTTGCCTATACTTCAGTAAATGTTATATATTTGATAATATACTGTATTATACCTAAGCCGATTTTTAGCACAAATTTATTTTATGCATTTTATATATAAATATTATTTATAATATTGCTGAAAGATGTACAGCTGTGTGTGTGAAACATCTGCATACCAGCGTCAAGCTCACAGTACAGATAATCTATAAATGAAACAGCATCATATATTAACGCAATGCAGAATCTTTTTCCAAGGCTTTTAGGTTGGCGTTGCGGTTCTAGTCCAGAAAATATGGTACCTGATGATTGTTAATATCGTTAACAAGGCTGCCAAATGAAGACGAGATTATCACCCAAAACACCAAAGCGAAAGATTAACAAATAACAAAGGTTGAAGTATTAATGTTAAATATGTTTTAGTGATCGCTTCTCTGCCACGCAGCAGTTCCTGACTTATAATATCATTATACCTTTCGGTTGTGGCCTTTTAACTGAAATGGTGGAGTCTGGGAACGTTTATTTTGTTCTGGCTGCCAGATTTTGGAGGCCTTAAATCAAAATATTTGTAATAGTGGAGCTTCAGCAGTCACAGATAGGAAATAAAACAGACCCGAGCTCACAGTTCAGGGATCCTTTTACATTAGTCTGAATTGCTAGAGTTTTTTTTACTTAATGTAACGTCACATCGGTTAGCACCAGAAGTGTCACTCGTTCAGACGAGAACAAGCCAAAGAACGCGCAAAACGCCAAAGATCTCCCGAACATCGCGTTGGTTTCTGTGGTGTTTAAAGCACATTTATATGAATCCCAGGAGGAAAAAAATCCGTTGTGCCTTCAGCTCGGTGCGGAAGTGTTTCTTTTTCCGATGCACTTTTGTATAAACGATTGTTCATTGTTTTTACTACAATTTCATGTTTGGTTTTGTTTGTTTGTTTTTTTGGGGTTTTTTTCCATTTCAATGCCAAAGTTTCCATAATGTGAAATCTGTTTCACTTCTTTTTTTTTTCTTTTTTTTTTTATTTATATTCCAGTGCCCAGCTGTCAGTGTTTTTTTTTGTTTTTTTGTTTTTTTTTACATACACAAATATTCATATATAAATATATTTTTATATCAATTTTTTTAATCTACAGAGACAGACGACGTGTTTTCGAAATTCCGGAACACGAAACAAAACGAGGCGGTGTTCGAAAACCCCAGAACAAAAAAAGGAACAATGTTAGCAGCTGGTTTTGCAAAGACATTTTGTGCATTTCGCGAGTGGAAACGGCGCTCTGGAGGGTCAACCCAAGCTCGGTGGGGTGGGGGGGGGTTCGTGGAGGAGTGATCATGAGATCGTGGGGTTGTATTTTAGAATGATTATGCATATTAGAAAACTTGCACAGAAAGTGATCGAACTTGTTGAGAAGCAGACCGAAGAAAAGAGACGAGAGAGAGAGAGAGAGTTGAGATTTTAGAAAGGATTTAGAAAGTCAGGCACCTTTTATTTTTACTTAATGACGACTGGATGTAAAACCGATGATCAGGTTCTTTGTTGGTGAAGAAACACGCCTATTTGACTTTAACTAACTTACTCTAAAACCAAGCAACTGCATCTTCTCACATTTAAACATGATGAATAGGAGGTTGGTGAAAAGAGCTGTCGGCCATCTTTCACAAACACGAGTACACAGGAGTCACGATTGGCCTGTACGTGTAAGACGAACACGTATTATACGTCTGCTAGCTGAGTTTCGGTCCTGGATACACTTTAACATTTGACTTTTTGTCACTGGTGGAGGACTTTATTCGAGTAACAGTACTAATCCCCTGCTTAAATACTCGACTTCATGTACAAAATGTTTTTCAATTTACATTATATAGGTGTAAACGTTTGTGGACACCTGACCATAAGATTCTTTGTCCTTTTTTTGGACATCCCATTCCACATTTTGGGGATAATAACCTCCACTCTTCTGGGAAGATGATTCACTAGATTTTGTGAAGGTTTGTGTGCTCACACGAGGACGTTAGTAAAGTTGATGTTGGTGAGTTGAAGAGACCTGAGATGCAGTCAGTGTTTCATTATGTTCAATAGAGTTGGAGCTCTATAACAGGAGATCTTCCACTCCAACCTATGGAAAAGCAGATCTTCATGCAGCTGACTTTTAAGCTGGAACAGGTTCAGGTCTCCTAGTTTAAGCTTCCAAAGACTTGCGATATAATTCAGATGTCTCAGTACTTTTGTTTGTAAGTGTATGTAAGTATGAAAAGTCAAAGTAGTGATGGATGTAGTGACGTCAAAGTTTCCTCACAATTCCTGGCTTCATAAAGTGCATTTCATGTAGCAGTAGTAAGAGATCATTACGCTATCCAACGAATGTTCACAACAATTCGTTTTTTCCTGCTCTAAAGTCTTTCTCGTGTCACGGTTATGACGGTTCTTCTTCTTCTCACAGCTGCTCCTATTATTGGTCCCCACAGCAGATCGTCCGTCTCCATACCCCCCCTGTCCACTACATCTGCCTCTTCCAAACCCACCACTTGCTCGTTTTCCCTCACCACATCCATAAACCTCCTCATTGGACGTCCTCTTTACGTCCTAACTGGAGGTTCCATCCTCAGTATTCTTCTACCGATTTACCCCGTGTCCCTCCTCTGCACATGTCCAAACCATCTCTCTCACCTTGTCTTCAAAATGTCCTACCTGCTTGGTCCCTCTTAATAAAATCATTTCTCAATTGTCTCAAAACACTCTTAACAGCAGTTTATTTACATCCTGTAAACTCCTTTTGACTTTCTCCTCCATCTCAATGTGCAGCGTGAACCTCGTAATACCGACGTGACGTAAAAATCGTGACGCCGTG
Organism: Silurus glanis; assembly: GCA_014706435.1. Classification (NCBI taxonomy): domain Eukaryota; kingdom Metazoa; phylum Chordata; class Actinopteri; order Siluriformes; family Siluridae; genus Silurus; species Silurus glanis. The sequence goes on along the minus strand of JAAIIK010000034.1, from coordinate 3,466,911 downwards.
AACGTGATCGAACGAAACCGAACGTGTCGCGACGCAGGTGGACTCCAGAGCGCCGGCTTCCTCTCAGGTTTTGACGGTTTTGTTAAGCTCAGGGTTCGAGTGACTGCTGCCCATTCCCTGGGCAGACAAACTTTCTCCTTCAGTCAGTGACTGACTGTTTCAGTTTGGCTGCTATTCTGTTTTTGGCAGCTAGTGATCAGTGTTGTGTAAAAGTCCAGGCTCGGAGGAGTGTTTTATTGAACCCTGAGGTGAGCAAAAGACTATGAAGCTATAGATGAATTATATATGATGATGTATTGTGATATAGGACTTGCAGTGCAAAGTCTGATGTATCAAAGTTATTTACAATTAAAATAATCTGTATTCTCTAAAACTGCGTTTTTTTTTTACTTTCTTCAATTCATACCTACAGAGCCTCAAAGTCAAAAGTTTGGAAACACCTAATCTTTTCAAAGTCAAAAACATGCAATCGGACAGGGAATGAGTGGAAGAAAATTCAGTGGAGTCCAAATGTGACATTTTGGGCTCTAACAGAAGAACTTCTCTAATATTGAGAACAGGAGAGATGATGTGATCAGACTCCCTCACCCCCCACAATCAAACGTGGAGGTGGAAGTTTAATGGTTTGGGGTTGTTTTGGATTAGGGACGGTTGGAGACTTATTTCGGAAAGTGAAAGAAATCCTGAACCAACATGGCAACCATTCCATATTTCACCGTGTAATTCCGTCTGGACTGCGGCTAATTGGAACCGAATTCACCGTACGACAAGACGATGAGCCGAAGCGACGAATACGTCCAAACTCTAAGTGTTATTTAGAGAGCAGACACACGTCTGGAGTGATGTCTATCATGGAACGTCCTGCCCAGTCACCGCACCTAAATCCTATTGAACTGCTCTGGGATGAACTCGATCACAAGAAAGAAAGAAATCTACTTAAAAGAAAAAAATAAGGTATGTGTCCACATATGAAGGTATGTGGACACCTGACCATAAGCTTTGTATGTGGTTCTTTTTGAACATCCCATTCCACACTGAGTCCCCATTTTCCTGTTATTATTCCTCCGCTCTTATGGGCAGATGCTCCAAAAGATTTTGGAGTGTAGATTTGTGTGAGATTCATTCAGCTACAAGGGTGTAAAGTCAGGTGCTGATGTTTCAAAGCATTAATAGCATTACTGTACTGTATGTAACTGTAAATGGCTAAAAATCAATTACGATAGTTGTTTTATTCTGGACTAAATTAAAATGTGGCAAATTGTTGTAGGGAGTAAGAATAAATGTATATAGATATAATGATCCAACTTTTAGCATTGTTAAAGAAACCTGCTTTATTTCTTCACTCTGTTGCTCCTTACTTCCCTGTAACAGGACACCTCTTTAGTGTTTTATTACATTCACACACATGAATGAATGTCTTTTTCTCCTACTGTCTGACTTTCTACGTCAGGACGACTTGGGAAGTCTGTAAAAGTTTAAGAAGAACGCGTATCCCGCATGTAAATGCGATGGTAAAATATTTATTGAGTTGCTCTTCGAGTCTGATTTGGCCCTCGTCAGTATCTGGAGAAAAACAGCTCAATAAAGCGGCCGCCTTTAAGCCGAAACGTGCGTTTACACCCGTCACGTAAAGGAACCTTTGTGAAGGTCTCATTCCATCCGGAGCTATTGTGCGTCTCGCTCCGTCTCGCTCCGTCCAGACAGAAAAAGCATCAATCGAGCAGCTTCTTTACAGATGCCACAATGGAGTCTTTTCATAAAGTCAGCGGGTTATTTAGCTCCTCGAGACCGACTCCACACGAACACGGACAGAGACACCGGTGCCAAAGGAGCTCGGCAACATGCTGTCAGTTCACACACTTTCTCAAACACACACATACAATCCGGGTCTTGATATGGCACTATTCCAGATGTTGGAGAATGTACAGGGTAATGTAGGGGGAAATGGCGTACCAGTATATAAGGTCCTTCCTCCTGCTGTTACCACAAATTTGGAGGCACACAATTGTATAAGACGTCTTTGGAGCACTGCTACAGCATGACAATGCCCCTTTGCACAAAGCAAGCTCCATAAAGTCACATGGGTTCGAGTGGAGGATCTCCTGCTATAGAGCTCCAACCTCAACTCTATTGAACATAATGAATATTTCCCGCTGACTACACCCTCCTCACCTCACCTACATCAGTACCTGACTTTACTAACACCCATGTGTCTGAACGAGCACAGATTTCCATAAAATCTAGTGAAACATCTATCCTGAAGACAGCGAATGGGCACTAAATGTGAAATGAAAATGCTATAAAAACCACCAATCTTATGGTCAGGTGTCCACAAACTTTTGGTGACATAGTGTATGAGATATAACGTATAGACACCGTGTGATTAATCAGAATCCAGCGCTCAATGGTAATGTTTGTTTCAATGCTACGGTATGCTGAGTATAATCGCTTGGATGTACTGTAGGTGTGTTCAGGGCTCCTCTCTAATCTCGGTATTAGTGTGTGTATTGTGTGTGTGTGTATCAGGGCCGTTGTCTCGCTCATTGTGATCAGAGCAGGGGTTAGAATGTCCGATGCTGACTCGCTTCATTCCCACTAACACCACTTTCACTCGCTGATGCTTTCCAACACACAGTGTCTACGCTTCTCTCATGCCTGCATGGTGTCATCATGATATACCAGAATACCAACATGGCATGATATCAAGGATAAATAAAGCTATACGTTACATTGAATACACATGAAGCAATTCAATATGGTACAAATAGTCCCCTTTTATGTCTTTGGTTCGGACAGACAGCAAATCATCAATTGAATTAAGTGCCTTCTGACCTCTAATGCATGGCCCTTTCACAACCAGGAAGACGCAGCTCTACCTCTGCCATGTCAATCTGTATTCTATGTGACTATCAGGACACGCCTCGGTCTCCGTAGTGTTGTGATACGCCATAGCCAGAAACAGTTCAGCGAGGAGAAATAAATTTACGTAGAAAACATTGGTCACCTTCACCAGTATCTTTGATTTTCTCTCTCTTGAAGTTAATAAGTTTGATAAAAAAAAAAAAGTCTAATAAAATAATGAATATTACTGTCTTTTTATAAAGTCTTTATCCATTTCAAATTCACATGAGACATAACCATACGCACTTCGACATGCGACTGAGATGTTTATAACGTCTGGTCCATGACAAATTAAATACAAATAAAATAGAATAGCAATAAATTCTTATATAATAATAATAATATTAATAATAATATTTACTGATTTAAATATCCCATAAAATCCTAAACATACATGAAAACCTTTTTTGTTATTGATTTGAAATGATTTTCTCTGATTGCTGGATAATAAACTTCCTGTCAGTTTTCATCATATCAACGTAGGGGTGTGCAAACTTTTTCACACACAATTGAATTATGTTTGTAGATGGTGAGGAACCCCAAAGGAATGACTGGTTAATTCAGTTTAATGGGAAACTTGTGGTACAGAATCCCACCACACACACACACACACACACACACACACACACACACACACATGAATCAGCTGTTTGACTAACTCACAGGCGAGTACAAGAAGAGACAGACTGAAGAAGATTATCTGAGAAAGGAGAAAAGCTGGAAAGAAGAGTTCACTTTGGAAAATGCTAACGTACTCGTTTTGGCTTGCGCTTTTAATCTTTTGAACTTTTTTTCCTTTCTCAACGCTCTCTTTCTCCAAATGTTTACTCTGCGAAAGGTCTTCGCTCAGTTACGGCGTCTGAGGCAACCACGCTTACTCCTTTAGCAATCCACTCAGCGTGGTGACTGCTCTCTTATTAATGACGCTAGCGCTCCAATCCTCAGGCACAAATCAGATGAGGACGTTCGCTGGAGACTCCTCTGCGCTAACCGCGCTGTTAGCATTCACAACGTAGCGCTCTTTTCGCTCGTATGGCGCGCACCCATAGAGGTTAATGGAAAAAGAAAACCTCACATATTAACACTTCATTCAGGGTTGTTCAGCTGCTCCTCACTTACTCTCAAAGTGATCCTTTCTTCCACCTGTAAGCCATTTGGCTTCTCTTATCAAAGCACATTAAGCAATCGTAGTTTTAGTCCAGTCGCTATCTGATAATAGATTTATGTTCGACGCTTTAAACCCTACAATTAGCATCTTTAGACATAAGATACTTAGAAACATCTCAAATTCTTCTTTTCTATCATGCTTTTACTGAAGTACCGTTGAGGCATTGCTTAATATGAGCATAAAATCACAATATTTTGATGACAGAAAAAAAAAAGGACGATATTCAATTCAATTTTGGACCTTAGATCTAGCGAAAAGATATATAGCATATTTAGCATATAGAGCAGGGGTGCACACAGCATGCAAGCTACTTATAAAATGACCAAGTCAAAATGATCGACCTACTGTAAAAATGCATAAATGAATAAATTTTTAATGTCATGCGATCTCCCCACACTACCTTTGCGATCGACGTATTGGGCAACCCTGATATAGAGCATATAGCGCATACTAGCCATGCGATCGTCTTCTGATTGTCAAAAGCTCGCTGCTGTTACCAAAATGGAAATCATATTCGTAAAATACACACGGTCCCCGAGTGACTATGGTTCAACGTACAATTTTTCGATCTTACGATGACCGTAGCTAAACGACAAAATTTGTACAAATATTATATGTAGCAGCGTATACTCCGGCCTCCACTCGCTAATCTCTGCGCCCGCTGCCACATACATACAAGGCGAGGGCATGTTTCGAATTATGATATTTTCAAGTTACGATGGGGTCATCAGAAAGCATTTCTATCGTATGTCATGTGTGTGATTGCCAAATGCGATGACCCCACATTATCATTCTCAAAAAGTTTCCTTCAGTAGCTATGACACTAGCCCTGTGGTTCTGCTTTCAACAGGGAACAAGTAAGTTCCTGTGTCTAGTCATTTTAACCAGCTTTGGAGCTACAAGGACACCTGAGAAGCTGCCACACAGTTGATTTTCTTGCTATAGAGCTTTGATCCCAACACTATTTCACAGCTCTGGAATGAATTTCGAAAGCTGATTGCACCCCAAACCTTGTCAACTCACCAACATCAGTAGCTGACTTTATTAACGCCCTTGTACCTGTTTGGGCACAAATCTCCACAAGCACACGTCAAAATCTAGTGAAACATCTTCCTAGAAGAGTGGTGGTTATTATAATAGCAAATGTGGGAGATGGTAGCTTTGTGGTTAAGGTATAGGACTTTAAATCCAAAGCTCATGATATCAAATCCCAGTTACACCATGCTGCCACTCCTGGGCCCCTGAGCAAGGCCCTTAACCCCGTTGCTGCAAAATTGTATGAATGAGATAAATGTAAGTTGCTCTGGATAAGGGTGTCTGGTAAATGCTGTAAATGTAGAATTAGATATTCAAAAAGCATGTGTTTAAATTCTATATTATATTATATTAAATTATATCATATATTATATTATATAATATTATATTATATAAAATAAAGTCTATTTTTATATATAATATAATAAAATATAATATAATATAATATAATATAATATAATATAATATAATATAATATAATATAATATAATATAATATAATATAATATAATATAGTGTTATATGATTTAAATAGTAATATAGTGTGCAGTGGAGAGTCTTTTGGCCCCAACAATAATGTTCTAAAAAAAGAATAATATTAAAATATTCAAACTTGTTCTGCGGCTGGTGGTTTGCGAGCCCTTCAAAAGATTGATGGCATCATACAATCTACTGTAGCAAGACTCTTTTTCTCTCTGGATCAACTTTAGTGATCACCACAAAAGCACATCCAAATCAACACCAAAAGGGTTGCGGGGACACAAAATAAGAAGCCCAAAAACAAACCCACTCCAAAAAAGCAGTGGTCCGACTTGGAGATGGAAGTCCACATGAACAAAAGGAGTTTGAAAAGTCATTCACAAAGGATCATCCAGGGTTTTTCTGGATGAACTGCATAGCAAAGATGAAACAGCAGTGTAGCAGTCCAACCACCTTTGTCTGTGTGTGATGTTTCCAGGATTAGCACAATAAAGAAGGCAGACTCACACACTTTTTAATCAGCAGGTTATGCAATCGCACCAGTGTTCATTAATAAATGCCGCCACACAGAGTGAGACATGGAGTTATACCAACAGTTACACACAGGACTGGTTCATTTCACTTTCTTTCTCCCTACGTGTCTCGATCTCAGGGTTTTTTTTGCACATCTTGAGGGATGAATAGAATTTTTGTGCCTCAATGTGGCACCACAGTTCATCACACACACACACTAAAGAATAAGAAAGAAAGATGTTTGTCACTGACTGGACAGGCATAAACAATTCCCCCACAAAGACTTAGAGTGACACACAAACCCCTATCCCCCCACTTTCTCTCCTCCTTTCCTTTCACCCCCTTTTTTGACCCCCTGTCTCTCTATAAAAGCCTTCTCTGCACTCACTAACAGCCCCATTTACTACTCATCATGGAGACCCAGCGTGTTCACTCGTCCTACCGAAAGCGTTTCGGGACTCAGAGCAGCCCCTCGGGCACGCTCATCACCAGGAGCCTCGGGCGCTTATCCCTCCACAGCACCCCACGCCATACGGCCCTGTCCAGTCCCAGTGTGTCCCGTCTGTCCCTGGGAACCGACAGGCTTGATTTCTCAACCGATTCATTGCTCAAGGCTCAGTACCGTGAGACCCGGACCAATGAGAAGGTGGAGATGATGGGTCTGAATGACCGCTTTGCCAGCTACATCGAGAAAGTTCGCTTCCTGGAGCAGCAAAACAAGGTGCTGGTGGCTGAGCTGAATCAACTGCGTGGAAAGGAACCGAGTCGCCTCGGGGACATCTACCAAGAGGAACTGAGGGAGCTGCGCAGGCAGGTGGATGGTCTGAACAATGCCAAGGCACGGCTGGAGATTGATAGGGACAACCTAGCAGCTGATGTGGGCACGCTGAAGCAGAGGTGAGGGAAGTTGTATGGATGGATGGATGAATTGATTGGTTGTGGGATAGATGGTTCATCATATAGATTGAATGGTGTTTGTGAATTGATGAATGAAAGGGTGGACTGACAAAGGAAAATATGCAAAGCTGGGTGAGTTGGTTAGAGGGATGGATGGATTATCCAGTAAGTGGGTGAAAGCATGAGAGGGATTGTTCGGTAATTGCATGGGTTAGTGTAGGGATGAATGGATAAGGCTTGATGGCCAGTTGGTGGAGGAATAGATGGAGTAGGACATGAGTGGATGAATAGTGGAAGATTAAAAAATTGGATGGCTTGAAGAAGAGAGGCATTGATTGATATTTGAATTGGTGTAATTGATGGGTGGCTGAATGGATGAGAACCAATAAAGTTTGGTATGAGTAGGGGTGACACTGATTTGTGCATTCCAGAAGACAAAGCCATGGGGGAATGTGAAAACGCAGCAGATGGGTAGATTGCAAAAAACCCTGAGAGGTCAACAGGCTCATCCACTCAATCTGTATTCAGTGAACAGTTGCCAAACTAGCAAAACAATGATAACCAAGCTAGAATGGACTTGACGCATAAACCTGATGGAACTGATGAGAACTGATGAGAACATTGCATTTCTTACACTTTTACTTGGCTTTCTGTTTATAAAGCCTGACCCACTCTCAAGGCTGATTCCTAAAGCGTTTGGTTTGAGGGGGCTGGGATGGGGGGATCAGACTCCTGTCTGAAAAGAAAGCCAAGTGAATGCATGAAATGGGTGCAGGGCTATTGTGGCCTCCACAAAGGACCTAAAGCCCTGTGCAGATGTCCTGCTGCCCCAGCAACAAGTTGCAAATTCTTTCAGCTACACTGGCACTAAACATCTGCTCAGCCATGTCTATGCTTATAAAGTTCGATTTTTTTTTAGTTCCATCTTTAAGAATTCTTACTCAAACACCTGTACTTAGTACTCCAGTACCGAGTTTAAAACTGTCTGTATTTCATAATTTCAGCCAATTGAATTCATATCACATTTAATAACACATCTAAATCTCATTTTTCGATTCACTATTTATCTATATTTGCTGGATTTGCGTTGTTGTGTATTTAGTTCGAAAATATAATGTTAAAAACAACTTTCATGCATTTATACATTCATTAATTTATTCAACTCTTTGTATGCTGTAATGTTTCTTTTTTCCTTCATTGGAACTATTAGGCCAAATCTGTTCCAGCATGACAATGCGCCTGTGCACAAAGCCAGCTAGCGCTCCTACTGACACTCAAAAATCTCTACAGCCATCTGCTAAAATCTAGTGGAAAGTCTCCCCAGAAATGTGGAGATTATTGTTACAGCAAAAAGGAAGACTGTCTGTGTTCATTCCCATTGGTTTGGGTTTTATAAATGTATGGGTGCAATGACCAGATGTCCACATCATTTCAGCCAAATGATCAATAGAGGTTTACTAATGTAAATCAGGTACTAATGTAGATGTTTTGAGGATGCCTGGGGTGCAGACATCATTTACATACACCCCAAAGGTGTTCAATAGGGTTGAGATCTTTATAGCAGGAGATCTTCAACATCTTCCAACCCATGTAAAGCATATCTTCATGGCGCTGGAAGAGGTTTGGGTCTCCTAGCTTTAGTGAAAGGTGGTAAAAGTTTGGAGAAGAACCACTAATGGACGGAAAGGTCAGGTGTGGATGAAGATGTAATTTTTGGATGTGGTTGTGTGATCAGTGATCAGTAATCAGTAGATGCGTGATGGATGTAGGTTTATTTTCTGGACTCTGACTGTGTTGCAGGCTTCAGGACGAGACTGCGCTCAGACAGGAAGCGGAAAACGGCATGAATGCATTCAGACAGGTGAGGAACACCTGAGATCTTCAAACCCATACTGTACACAACACACTACATAAATATATAAATCAGTTGTTCCCTCAACAGCATGTCTTCGTCTTTCTCTTAATTAAAGTAAAATTCTTCAGGAGGTTTGGGGAATTTTTAGGAACATCAACTGCAGTGTGGTAACAGTAACTACAGTAACTACAAATCATATTCGGCCCCAATACACAACCACGTAGTTCATTATTGTCTTTCTTTACTTTTTTTTTTTCCACAACAATTTTTTCATTCATTTTGTTATTTTTTTCTTTCTTTTTTACTCCTTCCTTGATTTTATTCTCCTTATGTTTCCTTCTCTTCTTTTTTTGCTTATTTTTTTATCTTATTACTCTCTTTATTATTCTTTGTTTGTTTCTTCCTTTCTTTTTTTCTGTTCGTCTTATTTTTTCTTCTCTTTCTTGCTTTTGTTTGTGTTCTTCATGTTTTTCCTTTTACTCCTACTCTTTACTTCATTGTCTTTCTTTCTTTCTTTCTTTCTTTCTTTCTTTCTTTCTTTCTTTCTTTCTTTCTTTCTTTCTCTCTCTCTCTCTCTCTCTCTCTCTCTCTCTCTCTCTCAGGATGTGGATGAGGCAGCTCTGAACAGGGTACAGCTGGAGCGGAAGATTGAAGCTCTGCAGGACGAGATCAATTTCCTGAAGAAAGTCCATGAGGAGGTGAACTGTCTCTCATCCTGTCCTCATGTTCTGCGCACCTGGAGCATGTGCTATAATTACTAACAACATGTTGGGAGGATTCTCAACTCACTGTGTGTGTGTGTGTGTGTGTGTGTGTGTGTGTGTGTGTGTGTGTGTAGGAGATGCGGGAGCTGCAGGAGCAGTTGAGTGCTCAGCAGGTGCATGTGGATCTGGATGTGTCAAAGCCGGACCTGACTGCAGCACTGAGGGAGATCCGAGTGCAGTATGAGGCCGTGGCAACCTCCAACATGCAGGAGACTGAGGAGTGGTACCGCTCCAAGGTACACACACACACACACACACACACACACACACACACACACA
>JAAIIK010000034.1:3430601-3455776 GCA_014706435.1 Silurus glanis | reverse complement strand
CTCTCTCTCTCTCTCTCTCTCTCTCTCTCTCTCTCTCTCTCTCTCTCCGTTTGCCTGTTGGTCCCTGTCTTTCTCTGTCTTAATTTGTCTGTCTATACCTGTTTCTATCTATCTTTATCTGCCTGTACCCCCTCTGTTTTAATTTGTGTCTGTCTGTCTGTCTGTCTGTCTGTCTGTCTGTCTCCTTGTTTCCATATTTTCTTTGTCTCTATTTGTCTGCCTTTTCTGTCTTTAACTGTCTTTATCCATCTGTCTGCCCCCCCTCCCCTGTCTCCATCTGTCTGTCTGTCTATTCCTGCTGTAATAAATGTGATTTGTTTTGTTCCTCATTTGTCAGAAGCCAGCATCGACACTAAACCACCATCTGAGAATCTCACTAAGAGAAGTATCATCGTCCGAACTGTGGAAACGCGTGATGGAGAGGTATCTTTTCTCCTTTTTTCAATCGTCCTTTTTATCCTTTTTTCTCAACTCTGTAAGTTCAGGTGTAAGTACGTGCAACATACAGTGTAATTACCAGGTTTTACCAGCAGAGGGCAGGGTGCGCATGTAATCTCAGGCGCGAACGGTTTGTCCCAGCTCGTCCCATATTGTCCACACTGACACACTTTGTCTTTCAGATCATAAAGGAGTCGACCTCGGAGAGGAAGGAGCTGCCCTAGTCGCCCGGCCATGTCGAACGTGGAGCGATCGGTCTTCATCACTTCACTGCGACACACATGAGGAATGAAGACCACATGGAGAACATCTGGAGAACCACCGGAGAACGTCAAAGACACTAATTCAGAGCATTAACACAGTTAAAACAATGATGTATTGTGCATCCTTCAAGCCTTAAAGTCATTTTGTCTTCACTAACATCTTGTTTGCAGCCAATCGGAGTGTTTATAACACATTAATATACAAAATAATCTGTTCTTTCTCTAAAAATCGCTGCTGACAAAGAAATGTGACGTCAGATCGTGTCTAATCAAATGTTTTAAAAGTCAGAAGATAAATTAGATCTCTCTATTCCTGCTCAAGGAGGACCAGTGCTGCCTTCACATGCCATGTCTCGAGTAATAATGAAGCTGTTGGTTCCTTGTGCTGTTTCTCTTTAAAGTTCTCATTTTGTTAATGTTACAGGAATTTTCTAAAATATTGTGATTTTTTGTTATTATAATTTAGTAGAAATGTTTTTTTCCATACATACGATTGACTTTTGTAATATTTAGTGATCACTGCATGAGAGGTTTCATTTAAACATCTGGATCGGCTTTAGAGAGTAGTGGTTTGCATCTGTGAATTTAGGTATGTAGAAGAGGGCAGATAGACTTGTCCTTTTGCGTATTCTTATTTGGTCCCTACACTATATAGACAAAAACGTTTATGGACACCTGACCATAAGATCTGTATGTGCTTTTTGAACATCCCATCCCAAAAGTCTTCATTTTCCTGTTCTAATATCTTCCACCTTTCTGGGAAGATGTGATGATGTTTTGTGGAGATCGGTGCCCATTCAGGCATGAGGGTGTTAGTAAAGCTGGTGGAATTGAGGTGAGGAGACATGGGGTGCAGTCAGCGTTCACATTCGTCACGTTCAATAGGGTTGAGGGTCAGCGCTCTATAGAAGGAGATCTTCTACTTCAACCCATGTATCTTCATGCAGCTGGAGCAGGATTTGGGTCTCCTACTGCAAGTGAATGGAGAAGATTATTCTACTACATCCAAAGACATCGGATACAATTGTGTGCCTTTAGAGTTGCGGAAGAGTTTGAGGAGGAACCTCGTTTCGTTGGAAAAGTCAGGTGTCCCAAGACTTTGTTTATATAATGTGTAATATGAGTGGTGGGGCTGAAAGATTAGACAAAGTTGGTGAAAGACCCCAAACTAATCGAATTATCAGTCATTTTATTTTAGCGCTAAATGAAACAGGACAGTTTGCACGTAAAGGCACTACTGAAGTTCACACGAGAAGCAGATGTCAGAGTTCTATTGGCTAGTGTAGATCTCAGTGTTTTTTTATGTTCGATTTTCAGATATTTCCGATATTTGTGTTTCGAGAGGATGATTGTTGTGTAGCTATGAGTAGGTGCGGAGCAGGCGGCGAGATGTAGCTGGATGTGGAAGTGGCCGTGTAGCGTGGACGTGTAGCAGCAGGAGAAACGGGAGGCTTCAGAACTTAATGGGAATGTGAGAAGTCATTTAATAGTGTCCTTAGGGGAGATTATGAGAGTTACGGGAACGGACGGATGTTTTTTCGACTCACCTTTGTGTGTCTCTTGACTTTGTGTGTCTCGTCAATTTTTAATGCTTGTTCACTTTAATGTTTTGCATGTAGCTTCACGTGTCTGCTGTGACTGATCCGAATAAAGACGAGTAAAAAATGACAGCTGGGACATGGAGATGGAAAATTACTGCCATTTAGAGGGCAAGGAATCATTTATTATAGGTTTATTCAAGTAGACTTGTCAAATACACACACACACACACACACACACACACACACACACACACACACACACATACAAAGATAAGACATATATATATATACACACACACACACACACACACACACACAATCACAAACACATATACAGACAGAAAGAGACCCACACACATACACACACACACACACACACACACACACACACACACACACACACACAGAAAATTCCTGCCATATACACAATTCCCTGCCATATGCATTGATACACACCTGAACAGACACATTTGCATATACATAGCCACCTACACACAAGTAACGCACACACACACACACACACACACACACACACACACACACACACACACACCATATACAAAAACACCTGAACAGACACACCCCAATGCACAGGCACCTACACACACATGATGTACATTTCCTGCCATATTCAAGTGAGCATACAAACACACCCAAACAGACACAGCGTAATCCACAGGCACCTACACACACACACACACACACACACACACACACACACACACACACACACACATTAACCTATTCACTCTTTGACTGATTTCAGTATGTTAGGAACTCGAACAGAGTGTTTTATGTTTTTTTTTTTGTTTTTTGAAGGAACCTCACCTGCTCTCTCTATAAATCTCCAGACTGTTCAGAAAGAATTTTCTGGAACACATTTCTCTGAGAGTGTACATAAAGTAATACACACTTATCTGTAGTACTGCTATGCATTAGTATTGCCACAACTGGGCCCTTTAGCAAAGGCCCCTAAACACCTTATATGAAGATATGCGAAGAAAGAAAATTCACAGTTCTGTAAAGCACATTTACACTTGATTTATTCTTATTCTTTTATTATTGCCGTAAAAAACATTCTATGCGCTTTTATCTGTGCTGGATTGCGCAGTGTTTTTACAGTTTTTTTCGGATTGCTTACACACTAAAATTAAAAGTAGTACACTATTAGCAAAACCTTCCACTCAAGAGGCAAAACATCAGCCCATATTTGCACAACTATAAGCACTATTGGCCGAAGGAGGAGACAACTATTGGCCGAAGGAGGAGAAGGAGAGGAGGAAGACGTCTACGGAGGCGACAGGGAAAGGAGAAGTGTAGGAGAGTGGAGGTTCGGGTTGGTACTTTAAATGTTGGCACTATGACTGGTAAAGGGAGAGAGTTAGCTGATATGATGGAGAGGAGAAAGGTAGATATGTTGTGTGTTCAGGAGACCAAGTGGAAAGGGAGTAAGGCCAGAAACATTGGAGGTGGGTTTAAACTATTCTATCATGGTGTGGATGGAAAGAGAAATGGTGTAGGGGTGATTCTGAAGGAAGAGTACAGTAAGAGTGTAGTGGAGGTGAAGAGAGTTTCTGATAGGGTGATGATCGTGAAGGTGGAAGTTGAAGGGATGATGATAAATGTCATCAGTGCCTATGCTCCACAAGTCGGCTGTGAGATGGAGGAGAAGGAAAGATTCTGGAGTGAATTAGATGAAGTGGTAGATGGTGTACCTAGAAATGAACGATTGGTGATTGGGGCAGACTTTAATGGACATGTAGGTGAGGGGAACAGAGGTGATGAGGAGGTTATGGGTAGGTATGGCCTAAAGGAGAGAAATGTGGAAGGGCAGATGGTGGTAGATTTTGCTAAAAGGATGGAAATGGCAGTGGTGAATACGTATTTTAAGAAGAAGGAGGATCATAGGGTGACGTATAAGAGTGGAGGAAGGTGCACACAGGTGGACTATGTTCTATGTAGGAGATGCAACCTGAAGGAGATTGGAGACTGTAAGGTGTTGGCAGGGGACAGTGTAGCTAGACAGCATCGGATGGTGGTCTGTAGGATGGTTTTGGAGGTGAAAAAGAAGAGAAGGAGAGTGAGGACTGAAAGAAGAATAAGATGGTGGAAACTGAAGGAGGAAGACTGTAGTGTGAGGTTCAGGGAAGAGGTCGGACAGAGGCTCAGTGGTGGTGGAGAGGTGCTGGATGATTGGGAAACTACTGCAGGAGTGATGAGGGAGGCAGCTAGAAAAGTACTTGGTGTGACATCTGGAAATAGAAAGGAAGAGAAAGAGACGTGGTGGTGGAATGAGGAAGTGCAGGAGAGCATAAGGGGAAAGAGGTTAACAAAACAGAAGTGGGATCGACAGGGTGATGAGAAAAGTAGGCAGGAGTACAAGGAGATGCGGCAGCAGGTAAAGAGGGATGTGGCGAAAGCCAAGGAAAAGGCATACGAGGAGCTGTATGAGAGGTTGAACACTAAGGAAGGAGAAAAGGATTTGTACCGATTGGCCAGGCAGAGAGATCGAGCTGGGAAGGATGTGTTGCAAGTTAGAGCAATAAAGGATGGAGATGGAAATGTGTTGACTAGTGAGGAAAGTGTGTTGAGAAGATGGAGGGAGTATTTTGAGCAGCTGATGAACGAGGAAAATGAGAGAGAGAGAAGGTTGGATGATGTGGAGTTAGTAAAGCAGGAAGTGGATAGGATTAGTAAGGAGGAAGTGAGAGCAGCGATTAAGAGGATGAAGAGTGGAAAGTCGGTTGGACCAGATGACATACCGGTAGAAGCATGGAGATGTTTAGGTGAGATGGCAGTGGAGTTTTTAACCAGATTGTTTAACAAGATTTTGGAAGGTGAGACGATGCCTGAGGAATGGAGAAGGAGTGTGCTGGTACCGATCTTTAAGCATAAGGGAGATGTGCAGACCTGCAGTAACTACAGGGGAATTAAGTTGATCAGTCACACCATGAAGTTATGGGAAAGAGTAGTGGAAGCCAGGCTGAGAGAAGAGGTGACCATCTGTGAGCAACAGTATGGTTTCATGCCGAGGAAGAGCACCACAGATGCCTTATTTGCTTTGAGAACGTTGATGGAGAAGTATAGAGAAGGTGAGAAGGAGCTGCATTGTGTATTTGTGGATTTAGAGAAAGCGTACGACAGAGTGCCAAGAGAGGAGTTGTGGTATTGTATGAGGGAGTCAGGTGTGTCAGAGAAGTATGTGAGGGTGGTGCAGGACATGTATGAGGACAGTGTGACAGCAGTGAAGTGTGCAGTGGGAACGACAGACTGGTTCAAGGTGAAGGTTGGACTGCATCAAGGATCGGCCCTGAGCCCTTTCCTGTTTGCAATGGTGATGGACAGGTTGACTGACGAGGTCAGACAGGAGTCTCCCTGGACTATGATGTTTGCGGATGATATTGTTATTTGTGGTGAGAGTAGTGAGCAGGTTGAGAAGAGCCTGGAGAGGTGGAGGTACGCGCTGGAGAGGAGGGGAATGAAAGTCAGTAGGAGTAAGACAGAGTACATGTGCGTAAATGAGAGGGAGGGCAGTGGAGTGGTGCGGTTGCAGGGAGAAGAGGTGGAGAAGGTGGAGGAGTTCAGGTACCTGGGGTCAACAGTGCAAAGTAATGGGGAGTGTGTTAGGGAAGTAAAGAAAAGAGTGCAGGCAGGGTGGAGTGGGTGGAGAAGAGTGACAGGAGTGATTTGTGATAGAAGGGTATCTGCAAGAATGAAAGGAAAAGTTTATAGGACTGTGGTGAGACCTGCGATGTTGTATGGTTTAGAGACAGTGGCATTGAGTAAAAGGCAGGAGGCGGAGCTGGAGGTAGCAGAGCTGAAGATGTTAAGGTTTTCGTTGGGAGTGACGAGGATGGACAAGATTAGAAATGAGTTTATTAGAGGGACAGCGCATGTTGGACGTTTTGGTGACAAGGTGAGGGAGGCGAGATTGAGATGGTTTGGACATGTGCAGAGGAGGGACATGAGTTATATTGGTAGGAGAATGCTGAGGATGGAGCCGCCAGGCAGGAGGAAAAGAGGAAGGCCAAGGAGGAGGTTCATGGATGTGGTGAGAGAAGACATGCAGGTAGTTGGTGTAAAAGAGGCAGATGTAGAGGACAGGGTGGTATGGAGACGGATGATCCGCTGTGGCGACCCCTAATGGGAGCAGCCGAAAGAAAAAGAAGAAGAAGAAGCACAATGTCAACCTCACACTTGTTGCAAAACTCTACACACAGTAATTTGCAAAACGCTAAACACACTTAACATACATTACACACAAAAATCTATCATGAAGTCACTTCCTTGCAATACCAAAGCACTGACTGTCAAATTACTGCACCGTCCAACCAATTGGTTCAACACAGTCATCAGGTGTGCAAACACTTGTTTGCTTAATTGTAGACACACCAATCAGGTGTATAAGCACTATAAAAAGCAGAAGGTGAGTTCATCGGTCTTCAAGCACAATGGAAAGAGTCAGAGAAAGAGTAAGACGAGGAGGAGAACGAGGAGAACGAGGAGGAGGAAGAGGAAGACAAGAAGGTGCTCAAAGAGGACCGAATCTGACAAATGAGATCCGCACAACACTGGTTGACCACGTTGTCAACCACGGCCTGACGCTGAGGGAGGCTGGACTGCGAGTACAGCCAAATCTAAGCCGATACACAGTGGCAAGTGTGCTAAGAACATTTCGACTGGAAAATAGTTATTGTAAAAATATCATCATATCAAAAACATCTGCACGGTTTCAGTAACTGCTCACAGTACTGTATTCTATGCACTATCAGCACTTCTGTTACCTTTTCCTGTGAAATTACTGTACTATTGTATACTGTTTTTTACTGCTAACATTGTCAATAACCACGCCAGTTTCAACGATATCCATCAGGTCTCAACATCAACACTGGCACGCATCTTACAAAAAGAACATATTCAAATGAAGCAAATTTATCGAGTGCCTTTCGAGCGCAATTCCGAGAGGGTGAAACGACTGCGGCATGTTTATGCAGAGGTTTGTATTCACTTTAGCAGTGTGTTCTTGCATACTGTCTCATAATCTTTTACTCTACTGTAATATGTATACTAGATCTACACTGAACTACACAATTTTGCATGACACTGTTCTTCAGAGAGTTTTACGAATGGATGGAGAGGAGATCCAGCATGAGTTCATTTACGTAGATGAGGCTGGGTTCAATCTGTCGAGAACACGAAGGAGGGGAAGAAACATCATTGGCCACAGGGCTATAGTCAATGTCCCAGGGCAACGTGGGGGTAATATAACACTCTGTGCAGCCATTACACAGAATGGGGTCCTCCACCGCCATGCCCATATGGGCCCTTACAACACAGCACTCATACTTACATTCTTGGACCAATTGCACAACATAACAGCAGCAAATCAAATCGATCATATGCAATACATTGTTGTCTGGGACAATGTGTCTTTCCACCGCTCTGCTCTGGTTCAGAACTGGTTTCAGCAACATCCACATTTCACCGTCCTATATCTTCCACCATACTCTCCATTCCTCAACCCTATAGAAGAGTTTTTCTCAGCATGGCGGTGGAAGGTATATGATCTCCGTCTCCAGGCTGAGGTACCCCTCATCCAAGCCATGGAGGAGGCCTGTGACCAGATGGAGGTAGCAGCAATGCAAGGATGGATTCGTCATTCAAGATGTTTCTTTCCAAGGTGTCTTGCTAATGACAACATTGCCTGCGATGTTGATGAAATTCTCTGGCCAGATCCAGCTAGGCGAAGAGACAATGTCTAGTTCTTTTTTTTTTTTTTTTTTTTTTACAGTGAACTTACAGTACGTGAAGTGACGTTTTGTTACAGTATTATGAATCTCCATGTCAACATTTTGGGCGTGTTGACAAATAAATGAGTTTCTTCAGTCTGCAACATTGGTCTTGTGTAGTGTTTGGTGAATTTTCATTATATTTGTACTTTATTGATGGTAGCCTACTCTAATCATAAGGAAGTAGAAGTGCTAAAAGTGTTTTAGGTTTATCACAGCAGAGTGTAACTCGTGCAAACAGAGTATAGTAATGTGAAACGTGTGTGTTTCATATGGTAACACAGTGTGTTTTTTACACAGAAGTGTATAGTTTTTACAAGAGTGTTTAATTATGCAAGGGATCTGTAGTGTTTTGCTAATTGGGTGTGTGGTTGTGCTAATTGTGTGTAGTGTTTTGAAAACACGGGCCCTGTTTTGAAAATCGTGCTTAAGCAATCCAAAAAAACTGTAATCTCAATGCTCTCACCCTAAATCTCGTAAGCACTGTTCTGTTGAGTGAATCAGTTGGATAATAATAATAATAATAATAATAATAATAATAATAATAATAGTAATAATAGTACTTTCTTCTATTTATTTATTTATTTATTTGTTAATTATTATAATTTTTTTTATTGTTTGCAATGAATAATTGCTTTCTATCAGCTTTATAATATGTGTCTAGCTGTTGTTTTGTGTGTGTGAGTGTGTGTGTGTGTGTGTGTGTGTGTGTGTGTGTGTGTGTGTGTGTGTTTGAAGAGCAGACAGTGACTCTAATAGGGACTGACAGTGAGGCGACACACTGACAGCGCTGTACCCATCCAGGGCTCTGTGTGTGTGTGTGTGTGTGTGTGTGTGTGTGTTTGATGCATGCTTAAGGGGTCCAAGACAAACTGCTTCTAACTGACTGGTATTGCGGGAGACATCAGTAGGTGAGATCCAACACATTCAACACAGTCGTGTGTGATACAGTATTCCAGATATTATCCCAAGAACTGGGAAGCTGGGAAGAGAGCCAGTGCAGAACGGGGCACCATGTTCACGGGGCACCATGTTCATGACACACATTTACACATTTGATATACATCTAGAGGGATGGAAAGTCAGAAAGAAATCAATTCATTTTTATTTGTATAACGCTTTTAACAATGAACATTGTCTCAAAGCAGTTTTACACAGATAATGTGGTGATAAAAATTAGTATGTTCTTTATAAGTGTAAGTTTGTCCCTGATGAGCGAGCTGGTGGCAACTGTGGTGAAGGTGGTGAAAAACTCCCCGAGATGGCAAAAGGAAGAAACCTTGAGAGAAACCAGACTCAAGAGGGAACCTCATCCTCATCTGGGTTGCACCGAATGTCCATTTATTGCAGATAAACGATGTTGCGGGGTTCAGTGATGATGATCAGAAGCAAACTACAGTCCAAATCCATCCTCAAAGCTCCCATTCTTACTCCGGAATTTCATGAACCACCCAAGGTGTTGATGAGAAGCTGCACAGAGTGGCCTCCAATCGAAGAGAACACTATCCAGAGGCAGGCCTGGACGAAGTGGGAAGATCCACGGAGGGGAGAGGGGCAGGAACAGTGGTCACTGGAACCTCAGGAGCATGTTTACCTTGACCGAGAGAGAGAGAGAGAGAGAGAGAGAGAGAGACAGAGAGAGAAGAGGGGTGACAGGAAGAGAAGGATATGGATTATTATGTGTCCTTATTGTTGTATGAAAGTTAATGTCACTGTGCAGTTTGGACTCCGGCAAGACTCGCTCTGGCAGCAGAACTCAAAGGGAGAACCAGAAGGTAACACCGACATGAGGGATCTCTGGGATAAGAGACGACCCACCACACCACCGTCAACAAACCTGAGTGAATGTGTGAGAGTGAGGGGACGACAGCATACAAATATCCCAGTTCACCAAACACTCTACATCTATGATCCCTCCAGAAAAATCTACTGATAAAAGACTTGATTATAAATAAATATGTTTTCAGCCTCGAGCTGATCACTGAGACTGTGTCTGAGTCCCGAACACTGATTGGAAGGTTGTTTCATAAATGTGGGGTTTTATAAGAGAAAGATCTGCCCCCTGCTGTAGTCTTCATTATTTGAGGTACCAACAAATAGCCTGTACCTTTTGATCTAAGCAGGTGTGGAGGATCATACTGGTACAGAAGTTCACTCAGATACTGCGGCGTGAGAGCGTTAAGTGCTTTATACGTCAGTAGTAGTATTTCATAATCAATGCGAGATTTGATTGGGAGCAGTGTAGATGATTAAAACAGGGGTGATGTGGTCATATTTTTTAGATCTAGCGAGGACTCTTGCTGCTGCATTCTGAACTAACTAAAGCTTATTTATGCAGTTACTCCAACACCCAGACAGTAAAGCATAACAGTAGTCTTATCTAAATGTAACAAAAGCATCAACTAGTTTTTCTGCATCCTGTAACGACATCATATTTCTAATTTTAGCAATATTTCTAAGGTGAAAGAAGGCGATCCTGGTGATATTATTCATGTGAGCCTCAAAGAAAGACTAGGGTCAATAAGCACACCAAGGTCTTTGACTGTTGTACACGCTGAAACAGAAACATCCAGAGATGCTACGTAATCGGAAAGTTTGCTTCTAGCTGCGTGTGGTCCTAGTAAAAGTACTTCCGTCTTATCCGAGTTGTGCAGAAGAAAGTTATCAAGCATCCACTGTCTAATGCCCTTTACACACTCATCAACATTGTTAAGCTGATCTCTTTCATCTGGCTTTGCTGAAATGTACAGCTGTGTATCATCAGCATAGCAATGGAAGCGAATACCATGTTTATGTATAATTTCGCCCAGAGGCAGCATATATAAAGAGAAAAGCAGTGGGCCTAAGACAGATCCTTGCAGAACACCAAACTTTACCTCAAAGAGTGTGGAGAACTCACCATGTACATCAACAAACCAATAGCCTAAGCCAGGAGAGAGCTGTTCCCTTTATTCCAACAACGTTCCCAAGTCTAGCAAGCAGTATAGTGTGATCAATGGTGTCAAAAGCTGCACTAAGGTCGAGCAAAACAAATAAAGAGACAAAACCCTGATCAGAGGCCAATAGCAGGTCATTTACCACCTTAACTAGCGCCGTCTCTGTGCTATGATGAGGACTAAATCCTGACTGATGCATTTTGAAAATGGTATTCCTACATAGATGTGAGCAGAACTGCTGAGCTACAACCTTTTCTAAAATCCTGTAGTTGGACAGCTGACAAGGGTCATAGTCAGGTTTCTTAATTACTTAATAATTTCTGGATAACTGCCAGTTTGAAAGATTTAGGTCCAAAACCAGTGCTAATGGAAGAGTTTATAAATGTTTAAATCAGGGTCAATTACCTCTGGAAAATCATGTTGGAGGAAACCAGAGGAACTTAGTGGAAATCACACACAAGGGAATCTTGTATACGGACAATAACCGGAGAATCAAAACAAAAAGAAATGGTCGTGTCGCCGGATCATCACGGTTCCTTCCTTGGAGTACTTTTGATAGATACTGACCACTTCAGACCAGGAACATCCCACACAAAATTTTGTGTGGACAAAATTATTGGGACACCTGACTTTTCCTGCCACATGTGGTTCTTCCCACAAAGTTAGAGGCACACAATTCATGTCTTTGAATGTGGAATAATACAATTTGGTGTTCACTTTAACTTGGAAATCCAAACCTGTTTCAGCATGGGAATGCCCGTGTGCACAAATTGAGCTCCATAAAGATCTGATTTACATGATTTGGAGGGAAGATCTTGAGTGACCTGCTGTAGAGCTCTGATCTCATCCCTACTGAACACCTTTGGGATGAATGTGAATGCTGACTGCACCCCAGGTCTCCTC
This sequence comes from Silurus glanis, assembly GCA_014706435.1. Classification (NCBI taxonomy): domain Eukaryota; kingdom Metazoa; phylum Chordata; class Actinopteri; order Siluriformes; family Siluridae; genus Silurus; species Silurus glanis. Next base: position 3,443,906 of record JAAIIK010000034.1, on the reverse strand, counting down.
ATCTCACCTACATCAATATCTGACTTTATCAACACCCCTATGGCTGATGAACACAGATGTCCTCATCACACTCCAAAATCTAGTGGAACATCTTCCCAGAAGAGTGGAGGGAATTATGAGAGCAAATTTGAACTAAATGTGTAATGCAATGCTCAAAAAGCACATACCATACTTATGACCAGGTGTCGCTCTGGATAAATTCCATAAATACAAATGTAAATAAATTATCTAACAACAAACGGTATTCATCAATGCGATGCCGTGTTTGTACACCGGTGAAATGCGACTCTGACCTATGACATCATCAACCAATTCAGTTCAGGAGTGCAGGCTGATTTGCACATTCCAGAGTGTGGCTTCTGGTCTATCATGGGTGAGGGAAAAAAGTCTTATCTGAAGTGTGTGTTTGTGTGTGTGTGAAACAGAAACAAAAAGAGAGCAAGGCATGGCATCTCTCATTGGTCCGGATTAGAGACGTTCAGATACCGAGCTCTCAAGACAGGAGTTTACTGAGAGAGAACAGACGAGCTGTTCGGCGCAGTAATCAGACGCTCGGAATTCCCTACAAACGCCAAACCGCGATGGATCTACAGTATATAGATAAAATTTGGTCTAGATTAGTATGTGCTCCTTTTGGAACATCGCATTCCACATTGAGTTACATCCACTCTTCTGGGAAGATGTTCCACTAGATTCCGTGGAGATTTGTGGAGATTCACTCAGCCACAGAGGTGTTAGTAAAGTCAAGTTCTCATGTGGCTGAGAAGGTGAGGAGGCCTGAGGGGCAGTCAGCATCCTAAAGAAAGGTGTTCAATAGGGATTGCGCTGTATAGGAGAAGATCTTCCACATCTTCCAACCCATGGAAAGAATATCTTCATGGAGCTGGATCTGTGCACAGGTCATGCTGAAATTGTTATGCTGAAACAGAATTCAGACGTCCTAAAGAACCAAATATGGCTGGAAGTCCAACCCAGGTGTCCCAATACAGTACATTTGTCTACATTGCGTATTTTTTCGGGCCCTCTTGATTCTTGAACAAAGTGATTGTCTCCTATGAGACACGAGAACCAGAACGAGATACACCGAGACAAAACGGATCCAACATCCAACAGGGTCCTGAAACGTTTTTTAAATAATTTGCAGATTGTTTATCTACACATCCGAGGAGTGTGTTTGTGCTCTCGGGACATTTTTTAATGGACAGTATGCCCCCGCTGTTATTCCGCAGGCATGCTCTGTGTGTGTGTGTGTGTGAGAGAGAGAGAGTTATCAGCACCACAGCTATGGCTCGGGACTGTTCAGCTGGAGGTATGTAGAACAGATAAAACACTTCTCTCATCAGACACAAGAGGAGGAGGATGGCTGAGGACAGAGGATTTTCCATGTGGTCTCTCGCTGAAACCTTCACCTTTTTTTTTCTTTCATGACGCACACGCTTTTAATGCAAAGCGGCTTATCTGAAACTAAGTGAGGCAGAATGTACTCGCTGTCATTTTTTATGAAATTGTGGGCAAGAACGCTGATTTTTTATTTGTTATCAGACTGAAGTGTCAGGAAAAGTTGATCAGTTTTAAAATCATAGCGTCGCTTCCACATAATCAGCTTTAAAGGTTTGTTCACGTTTAAATATGCGTTAATTCACGTTATCCATTATATATATACTTTCCAGCCACGTGTGGTTCCTTCCTGAACTGTTACCACAAAAACAGAGATACACAATTGAGCTGGGAGACCAAAACCTGTTCCAGACCTTTTGCACAAAGCCAGCTCCATGAAGATATACATTCCATGAGTAGGAGTAGAAGATCTTCTGCTATGGAGTTCTGACCCTCAACCATACTGAACATCTTTGAGATGAATCCTTCCTGCTGACTGCACCCCAGGCACCTTTACTAATGGCTGAATAAGCACAAATCTCCACGAGTACACTCCAAAAATCTAGAGGAACCTTTTCCCAGAAGAGTGGACGTTATTATAACAGCAAACGGGAAGTAAATGTGGTTCTTCGTCAAACTTTCGCCACAAAGTTGGATATAGAAAGTCATTGTATGCTGTATTGTCACTTTGTGCACATCTGCATCATCATCCTGGATCACATCTGGTCCTTTGAGTTCCGATAAATAAGAAATTGTAACAATACAGCATACAGTGACATTCTATACAATTGTGTGATTCCAACTTGTAGCGAAAGTTTGACGAAGAACCACATTTACTTCCCGTTTCAATGAAGAAGTTGGAGTGGAAGAACCTCAACCCCACTGAACACCTTTGGGAAGAAATGGAACTGGAGCTTCAACACAACCATGCCTTAAAATCCTCGAAGCGTTCCCAGAAGACTGGAGCTAATGATAAGAGCAAAGAGGAGAATAGATTTGGAATGGGATGTTTAATAAGCATATTTGGATGATTTGAAATGAGCAAGAGTAACCGTGAAGCACCATGAGCTACATTGTTAAAGCAATCAATGGTGAATTTCTGGCCAGACGATTCCATTTTCTCCATTTTTTGCTTACGTGGGAGTCATTGTTTCTGAGACTACGAATTCAAATTGCCATATACAGGTAGTCCCCTACTTACGATGGAGAGACGTAACGACGACTCCATCGTAAGTCAAAAATATCATAAGTCAAAGATGGTACTATCACTGTGACAGTCTTTCCTGCTTCATGCTGATTTATAATTTTCATTTTCTGCTCTAAACTGATGGCTTTCCTCTTCTTTTTTTTTCACTACAGGCAGGAGACATACTTGGGCGCTTGGAAGACATGCTTTTATCACTGAAATTGCTGTTTGAAAACGTTTGAAACAGAAAAAAAAAAACACACTGAGACAAGTTTACTCCGTCGACCGCTAGCGAGAGCGAGGCCTCTCACAGCTCATACATCGGACGCTACCGCCTGTTGCGCAAAACTTTATTTTTTTGTACAATTTTTGTCGTATCGCTATCGTCATCGTAATATCCAAAAATCGTAAGTCGAACCATCGTAACTCGGGGACCATCTGGATTTCTGGATTTCTTGAAATTTTGATGTATGAAAGCAAACAACACGTGAACTCCATCGTTCCAGTGTTTTTGCCAAACCCGAGCGATCCACATAGCCCAAATATCCACTTCCGTCTCACTCGCCGGCTCTGGCTCGCTCTGTGCCGACGGGACACGTGCCGCTTATGGATAAGTTTAGCTCTCGATCCAAGTCCGCCGAGATGAAACACAGAAGCTGCCCTGTACCATTACAATCTATTCCTCTCTCACTTTCACACACACACCCACACACACTTACCCATGCCCACATACAGATCCAACAACGCTTATATCCATCTACATCTAAATTAAACACAATTTGAAAATCTGCAAATTGAAAATGTGCTCAAATTTTACTTACTAAAACCTACAACTTGTATTAAATAGGCGTGTGCGGAAACATTTCAGCTGTGAGGCAAATTCTGTCGGGACATGAATCAGAAACATTGATGGTATTAGAGGAAGAAAATATTCCGCCATGTTTTAAACTTTGGGACGGTAACAGAAACATAATGCATCCCATAATCATCGTTTATTACATTATTTTCCTTCAAATAAAAGGTAAAGATATATTTCGAACCATTTAGATCAGTCCACTGGCTTCTCAAGCATTCCTAAGGCAAAAATCTTCTCTATTCTGACCAGTTTTGTATATTTGTGTGTGTGTGTGTGTGTGTGTGTGTGTGTGTGTGTGTGTGTGTCCTCATTTTGTCCCACAAATGTCAGAGTTAATAAATTACTATCTCCTGACCTTTCGTCTCTTTTTTTTTTGGAGACCGAGCAAATTCGAATGCAGGTACGGAAGCTCAGTGGGAACGACATTCCCGACCCTGAGAAGGATTTGTGATCATTGATGGTGGTCCATGAACCCCTGATCGTCACTATTCTACTGTTTTCTGTTTTTTCTTGCATGACTTTTAGACATACTTACCATTTTCATCCATTATTATATGTTCTCATTTCCCCATTTTGACTTTCTCAGTTCATTTGTAGTGTCCCAGTGTCTTTCAAGTGTCCTCACCTCCTTCCCCACATTCTCTGTCCTTCTCTTTGGCTCTTTATTGAGGGCAATTTAGCCTTTCACTTCCTTGGAGACCTCGTCCTTTCTAGGTTAGCAAAAAAAGTTTTTTTTTTTTTTTCAATTCTGCAATTATTGCCTGTGATCTTAATTAGGAATATTACATAAATAATTATAATCTGAAATTGGAATTTTAAATGTGACAAAATCCACAAGACTTGCATGAGTGAGGGAATTGAATCCTCCAGAACACCAGGTGGTGCTGTGACATGTAAGGTTTGCTTAATTGAATCCATGGAGGCAGGAGAATTTGGATCAGTGACAAAACCTTTGGTTTACAGACTAAATTTTTAAAACTAAGATTAGACCTACAGACCAGTGTCATAGACAAAACCAACAAAACCAGCAAAGCAGGAAAACAGATTAGTGCAAGGGTAGGACTGGTAACATAAGCTGAATTGATACAGGGGCCAGACACAAGGATGGGATTATGGCCACTACACTACACTAATCCAGATAAATTTGAAAAATATTTCCCAGAAGCTGCTCATCCATGCTGAAACATCTGCTTACATATCTGTACTGCACATAAGCGAAACTCAATACGTTACAACCTGCGTCATTTTCGCCTGCAGTTTATTTAATTTCCGGCTCTTGGAAACGTCGCACCAATGACTAAAAAAAATGCATAATTGTTTTCGAAAGCCTCCATTTTCAAAGTGCACACTGCGACGCAGTAATTTTTTTTCATTGATCCACTTTTGATCCACTTTTTGCGACGCAGTAATTTTTTCTCATTGATCCACTTTGGAGAGCGTTTTCAAAAAGCTACGTTTTCTTTGACTAAAAACTAAAAACCAAAGCTAAATCAACAACATGTCTGTTAGATCCCATTCCAACTAAACCACTGAAAGCAGTGGTACATACAGCTGGTGAGACTTCTGAATATTATTAACTCCTCACTATCTTTAGTCTCTAAACCCCTCAAGTTAGTAGTTATTAAGCCCCTCATTAAGAAACCTAATTTGGATCCAAACACACTATCAAATTACAGACCCATTTCAAATCTCCAATTTATGTCTAAGATTTTAGAAGAAATTGTCTCTGCCCAGTTATGTTCCTACTTACAAGAGAACAATATCTTTGAAGAGTTTCAGTCAGGTTTCAGGCCCCATCATAGCACAGAAACTGCTCTAGTTAAAATCACTAATGACCTGTTTTTAGCTTCAGACCAAGGCTACATCTTTCTGTTAGTTTTACTAGATCTCAGTGCTGCATTCGACACTATAGATAATTATTTTCTCCTAGATCGCTTACAGAATTACATCGGCATTCAGGGACAGGCATAAAGCTGGTTTAAATCCTACCTGTCTGATCGTCACCATTTTGTAGATTTAAATGGAGAACTATCCAGGGTAATGCAAGTAAATTATGGGGTGCCACAAGGCTCAGATCTAGGACCCCTGCTTTTCACAATATACATGTTTCACTTGGAAATATTATAAGGCATGGGATTTGCTTCCACACTTATGCTGATGATACCCAGCTATATATCTCTATATCTCATTGAAACCATACAATACAACTCAATTGGCTCGGATAACTGAGTGTGTCAAAGAATTAAAAGATTGGATGACTCATAACTTTCTATTATTAAATTCTGATAAGACAGATTTTGCTCATTGGCCCAAAAACCAGTACACAGAAGCTTCAGCATTTCAACCTGCATTTAGAAGGATGTACTGTAACTACTAGTTCAACAGTAGAAGACCTGGGAGTTATTTTAGACAGCAACTTGTCTTTTAAAAATCATATCAACCATATTGCAAAAACAGGCTTCTTCCACCTTAGAAATATTGCTAAGCTAAGAAACATGTTGTCTATATCTGATGCAGAGAAGCTCATCCATGCGTTCATGACCTCCAGACTGGACTATTGTAATGCATTACTAGGTGGTTGTCCTGCATCATTAATAAACAAGCTACAGTTTGTCCAAAATGCAGCAGCCAGAGTTCTTACAAAGTCGAGAAAATATGACCATGCCAATTGGATCCCACTTCATGTGGAGTTTGGACACTGGACCTCCTTAAGTGTTTAAAGGCTCTGGCATGGAGAAGCTGGTGTTGGATCTGTGATGATCGCAAATGTTGAGCTATTTTATGAGTTGCTCAGTAGCTCCTGGTTTTATAACCACAAATGATTGTAAAAGACTGAAGAAAGAACATTACTCATAATCTTACATTCCAGTGCTCATGTTAGTTCTCACTCTCCAGTGTTCTGTATTGTTTAAAGACTATAATCACACTCTTGATGTCACCCAAATGAGGATGGGTTCCTTTTTGAGTCTGGTTCCTCTCAAGGTTTCTTGCTCATAACATCTAAGTGAGTTTTTCCTGGCCACATTCACCATGGTTGCTCATCAGGGATAAATGCACACCATTCACCTTAACTCTAAAATTCTGTAAAGCTGCTTTGAGACAATGTCTGTTGTGAAAAGCGCTATAGAAATAAACTTCACTTGATCTAAAAACCTATAAGCTTTTTTCCATGAGCCCACAAAGCATGATGGCATCTGGCATCTTTTGTTCCAGGAAGGAAAATTTTGACCCTGTGCCCAAAATAAAGTGAGCATTGTAGAAGACAACGTTTAGCTGCATAAGAGTTTCCTTCATAACTAGCTGGAAAATGGAGGCAGGTCATCGGATTTGGAACTGGAGGTCACTCAAGTTGCAGGAGTCTGTGTTGTGGTAAGAATTTTTCTGTCTTTTTACGGCCTTTATAAGTACTAAACGGCAGACTTCGTGCCAAAACCAGGTGAAGTCTTTATGTGAAATCTTCCAATGATGAGAGTCAAAATCCTTATTAGAGGTCAAGGCGCAGGCAGGTGTAGGTACTGAAGAAAGATCTGCTAGCACGCTCAAAACACAGGCAAGTACAACCAAAAATCCAAAAAAATCCTTTTCTGAAACCCAGAAGCTTTTTCAGGAAATCAAGGAATTGTTGCAAAAAGTTGCATGTTTTAGCATTTGGACCATTTTACTGGGAAACCTTTCACTTTCTACTGCAGAGCTTGTATAACTAAATGTTTGTGGACACCTGACCATCACACCCATCATAAAATATATGTACAGCTCTTTTCAAATGTAGTCCTCTCTTAGCTTTTTGTTATAGTTTCCTCCACTCTTCTGGGAAAGCTTTCCACTATAGTTTTGTGGCATGGCTCATTCACCTATTCATTTACATTTAAGGCATTTGGCAGACGCCCTTATCCAGAGCGACAAACAAATGAGCAGTTGAGGGTTAAGGGTCTTGCTCCAGGGCCCAGCAGTGGCAGCTTGGTGGTGCTGAGATTTGGACATCCGATCCAGATTCCAATGCCTTAACCACTATGCTACCACCTTCCTGTTCAGCCATAAGAGTTTCCATGAGGTCAAGTTCTTATGTCGGGCCAGCAGGTCTGTGGAGCAGTCAGTGTTCCAGTTCCCATCCCAAAAATGTTCAGTGGGGTCACTTGGGTTCCACCATTCTAACCTTCACATGTCTTTATAGACTTTGCTTTGCACATAGATACATTATAATGCTGTAACAGGTTTGGGCCTCACAGTGAGCTAGGAAGCTGGCATCAGAGCACAGGTTCATCATGTTACAGCAACCCCAGAGCAGAGACGCTGCTCAAGGGCCTAACAGTGGCAGCTTAGTGGTGCTGAGGGTTTGAACTCCCCAGACATTCCAATCAGTAACCCAAAGCTTTAACCATTAAGCTACCACTTCGGAGAGGGAACACATACAGCTAAAATAGTCAGGTGTCCACTAACTTGTGGCAATATAGTATTCATTGTATAGTTATTCATTGGACTTTCATAAAACTCACATAGTTTTAGCCGAGCTCATGTTAATCCTGAGTACCTACAGAGTAGTATTGCATCTTTCATTTCATATCATAACGTTCTGCTCTTCATCGTGTCATGAAGAACCATACTCGATTAAATATGTTTTGAAACTCATACGAGCCCGGAAGGAGTGCATTTGGCACAGAAATTTTAATTACCAATTAGTCATGGTTAGCATCAGAACCCAACTGTCTAAACAACTCTGAATGCATGAAATAGCATTAGATCCCCACCCCCACCCCCTTTAATGTACTGGAACCTTGTTCTAAGCATAGCATATCCCTTTTGGTGATGCCTCTCTTATACACAATGCCTTGAAGCTACATCATTTTGACATCAGATTTGCACAAAAACAACAAAGAGCCTTGGTTAGCTCTCTTGCGGCAACTTTTATTTTCATAATGAGTTTTTAACGCCCTAACCACTGAGCACTTTGCATAATGCTCACCATTCCTACTATGCATTTGGAGACGAGGGAGTTGGCCAGAACTTGTGGAATTGGCTCTATAGGCAAATGCGTACACATTTCCTGCCAATGCTAAATGCACATTATTCGCTCGTATATTATAATCTGACAGCATAGTAAAATCCGTTTGCATATCCCAGTCAGGTTAGGAAGCTGGGGTCAGCCATGACACAGTCCCCCTTGAGCACAGAGAGTTAAGAGCATTGCTCAAGTGCCATACATTGACAGCGATACTGAGGCTTGAACCTTTGACCTTCTGATCAGTAACCCAGAGATTTGATCACTGAGCTACCACCATCCTAAAGGTTGGAATGTTTCAATGGGGGAAAAAAAAACATTTCTATAACTTATTCCATAGACGGCGATGCACATGGAGGACGTGGCATGACGTAGGGGTGAACTTGTGAACTTTTTGATCTTTGTGCCACCTTGAGTTCAACTTGCAGCATTGGCCCATGATTATTGAGAATTCTGAAACATCCAGATGTTGGTCTTATAAAATGATATAGGAACAACACAGAGAGAGAGAAGAAGAGGGAAAGAGAGATTGAGAGGATGGAAAAAATATAATATAATCAAACTATCTGTTAGAAGAACACAACGGCCGTGGTGCACAATATCCATTCACAGCAGAAGACAAAATAACTCTCTTGTATACCCCATCTGATGTTTCCAGCACAAACTGGTATTACTTTATATTATAGTGTACTTACACTGTTTAAGGCATAAAATTAGGACCGGAGAGTGAATAACTGATTATCTCTTCATCATGGCACCTGTTAGTGAAGAACATTTTCTCCTCAAAGTTGATGTTGGAAGAAGGAAAAATGGGCACATGTAAGGATTTGATTGAGTTTGACGAGGGCCAAATTGTGACATCTAGACGACTGTCACATCCAAAAACACACTTCTTTGGAGATGTTCTTTTAAACAAGTCTTGTGCAGCACTGTGACGGCTACTGTGACCGAACGAAGCATGGTGATGGGTGCTCTCGCTTTCGCTATTCTGACAGAAGCACCCATACAAGGAGTTCTGCTCTTCATCATGTCATGAAGAGCCATACATGTACTCGATTAAAAAATGTTTCGAGACTCATACGAGCCCGGAAGGAGTGCATTTGGCACAGAAATTTTACATTTTAAATTTAGACGACTGGTCAGATCATCTCCAAAACTGCAGCTCTTGTGGGATGTTCCTGGTCTGCAGTGGTAAGTATCTATTAAAAGTGCTTCAAGGAAGGAACAGTGGTGAACCGGCAACGAGGTCACAGGCGGCCGAGACTCACTGACGCTCAAGTGGTCCGATCCAACAAATGAACTCCTGTAGCTCAAAAGAAGACGTTAATGTTGTTGATGCTCGATGGGTCAGAACTGTTTTGGCAGAAAAAGGGGGGACCAACACAATATTAGGCAGGTGGTCATAATTTTACATCGCTTTATATATATATATATTCTGTTGCTTTTTTTGTAAATCTTTGTTCACACTGTATTGTATTTCTGTATTAACAGGGAGTTGGAGTGAGGGAGGGAGAGAGAGAGAGAGAGAGAGAGAGAGAGAGAGAGAGAGAGAGAGAGATGCTAAAGGTGAGGAGTGCACATCTGGCCTCTGTCACACACTGACAGCTGTGTCGTGAAGACTTCCCACAGTCTGAATGAGGTCACCGGCACCAGGAGATCTGGAGTTCACACTGCTTCAGGTTGTTCGATCTCGCGCTTTTTGATTCTTATTTTTTTTTCTTTCCTTTTTCTTTAATTCTTGTTAGTTCTTTATAAACCTGTTCCTCCTCACCACACCTGGTTCCGGGTGGATTCGGGATGTTCACGCAGTCCGCTTTCCTTATTTGATTTTTAATTCTTAATCGATTAATCAATCAATCAATTCGAGAAAGTTCGCGCGCTTTCGAATCGCCTTGGCAACCGCGTATTTATTTATTTATTTATTTTGAGCCGGAACTCAACTCCCCGTGCGTCCTCTCTCTCTCTCTCTCTCTCTCTCTCTCTCTTTTTTTTTTTCTCCCTCCCTCTTTCCCTCGGTCCCTGCCGCGGTTCAGCGCTCGCTGTCCTCCTCCGCCGGCATGTGCTCCAACATCCCCGCACATCCTTCCCCTGTTGCGTCCACGTGAAGGAAGTGGACTTCGGCATTTCTCGGTTCTTTTCGTGGCTCGTTCTCGGTTTCGCCCGGATGTCAAAATGCCCGTTCGGCGTGGACACGTCGCTCTTCAGAACACCTACTTGGACACCATCATCCGCAAATTCGACGGTCAAAGTAAGTTGGACATATAAACCTTTAATTCATACCCTAATAATAATAATAATAACAACAACAACAATAATACTAATAACAACAACAACAACAACAACAATAATAATAATAATAATAATAATAATTATTATTATTATTATAATTAAAAGTAAACTGATGCAACTTCCTCATAAAACCAACCTTCATAAAGCCCTTTTTATAGTAGTAATTAAGTTTCCATAGTTACCACTGTTACAACTTTCACCAAATGTTCATTTCTAACATTTCAGAAATTCACCCTCCTGTTTATCTGTTTATCAGATTTTTCTACCGAAAAGGAAATAATATGAATTCACATTTCACTCAGGATTTTATCCCTCACGTGTCACAGCCTGGATTTGTTTCGCAAATGGCACTGGGTAATAATATAGAGATGCAAATGGCAATTGTGCATGAGGGAAATCAAAATTCACCCGTGTGTGTGTGTGTGTGTGTGTGTGTGTGTGTGTGTCCCCTAATAATCCAGACCTTTTCTAAAAGTCTAGGTCAAAATGTACGACTGTAGGAGCCTGTGAATATCCTCTCAATAGTACAGCCATTAGATAGATAGATAGATAGATAGATAGATAGATAGATAAAAATGCAGTTTCGCATCTACCAGAAGTGCAAACAGTAGTAATTTGCAACCTGACAGGTGCAGATCAATATGTAAATACATGTACAGCGTGTAATGTATATATGTAGATAAATGTAAAGCATATACATATAAAGGTTAATCAGGTAAGACATCTGCAGAAGCTTTTCAGCAAGTACACTAAGTATATATGTAGTAACCGATGGGATACGATTCCCCCCCATTACGATGCAGTGCGATCCGATATCGATTCGATTCAACACACCGCGATACGGAAAAATGCACTGGAAAAAAATACGATGCTCTGCAATTCAATATGGTTCAGAGAGTTCACTTTTATTTCAGCAAATCATAAATGTACTTAAGTGTGCCTTCTGACGTCTAATGCATGGCTCTTTCAAAAACCAGAAATCACACCAGACGTTCTTTTCACGTTCTGACTCCAGGAAGATGCAGCTCTACCTCTGCCATGTTAATCTGTATTCTTTGTGACTCTCGGGACACGCCTCGGCCTCCGTAGTGTGGTACATCATATTCACGTTGCTGAGAGGATGTTGGCGAGGAGAAATCGATTTACATAGTAAATATTGGTCACGATTTATTGGTCATTTTCTAGATAATAAAAGTAGAGCACATCTTCTATAAATTATACACTGCCCATCCAAAAAACAAAGTCAACACTGGGATTTAACTAAGTCAATAGTTACTGCATGGGTGATTGTTTCAGCTTCTAATTTCTGAAACAACCATGTTGGAAGTCACATCCTGCGTTCGTGGAAAAGATGTTAATCTGTTTCAGAAGGATCAAATTATTGGCATGGATCAAGCAAAGAAAACATCTAAGGAGATCGTTTAATTTACTAAAATTGGGTTAAGAACTGACCGACATTATTAAAAACTGGAAGGACAGTGGGGAACCATCGTTTTCGAGGAAGAAAAGGTCCTATAAAAATCTTGAATGAACGCGATCCCTGTTTTGGTGAAATCAAATCGTGAAAAAAAAACATCAGTAGAACTCACAGATTAATAGTTAAAGTAAGAACATTTCCACACACACAATGCGAAGGGAACTCAAGGGACTGGGACTAAACAGCTGTCTACCCTTAATAAAGCCACTTATCATTCTAAAAAAAAAAAGGCTTCAATTTGCTAGGGAGCATAAAGATTGGACTCTGGAGAAATGAAAGAAGGTCATGTGGTCTGATGAGTCCAGATTTACCCTGTTTCAGAGTGATGGGCGCAGTAGGGTAAGAAGAGAGGCGGATGAACTGATGCACCCATCATGACTAGTGCCTACTGTACAAGCCTGTGGGGGCAGTGCTGTGATCTGGGGTCGCTGCAGTTGGTCAGGTCTCGGTTCAGCAGCGTTATGTGCCCAAAGAATGAGGTCAGCTGACAACCTGAATATACTGAATGACCAGGTGATTCCATCAATGGATTTTTTTCTTCCCTGTTGGCACGGGCATATTCCAAGATGACATTGATTGGCCACCACAGAGTCAATGTTTTCGAAATGATCTGAATAGATATGTTTACTTCTATACCAAACCCATACTGTGATGTGTTTTTCGTGCTGGGAAGTGGGACGAAGATCCTCTAGCGATAGACCTGTGATGAAAGAGAAATCGCGCTCGCACGATTGGCCGTCACAATCCGGGCATAGAAACGCATCATATAGACGATCGGTACTCGAGCTGAAAGTGAGCGTGAGGTTATATGGAGATTTTTCCCTTTACAGTTCAACGTATTTGTAGTCCGAGGCTGCACATTTCGAATTCTTTTCGAAAAATTAATTGTAGGATTGTTCAATACAACAGAAACCCAAGTTTCAAGTGTCACCCAGAACAGCAAGGAAAGTTATAGTGTCGTAGCAGTTTTCAGAGAGCGTATATGTGTGTGTGATTTTCTTCCTCTCTCACATGTTGCTCACACAGTGTAAGCTGTTTCATCCACCCCATCTCTCAGCCTGTCAAGCTGTTCTGTCACTCTCTCTCTCTCTCTCTCTCTCTCTCTCTCTCTCTCTCTCTCTCTC
>JAAIIK010000034.1:3367779-3383555 GCA_014706435.1 Silurus glanis | reverse complement strand
GTAACACGAGTAGTAAAGAGGGGAAGAGAGAATAAGAGTGAGGGACAGAAAACCAAAGATAGAGAGAAAAAGGGAGAAATGAGGACGGGAAGAAGAGAATGAGCAGTGCAATAAGTGAAGGAGATAAAACGAGGGAGAGAGAAAGAAAAAAAAATGAGGGAGAGAGAGAATAAGTGAGTAAAAGGGTGAGAGACGGAACAGGGAAAAGTGGAAGAGAGGGTGAGGAAGAGAGGGAGAGAGGATATGGGGAGAAATAAGGGAATGATTGAGGAAGAGTACAGACGAGAGAGCGATGAAGGGAAAGAAAATGGGAGAAATGGGGGGAACTGCAGCAGAGAGAGGGAGAGACAGAATGAGCGAGAGCATGGATGAGTGGCAGAAAAAAACAGGAGAGAGAAAGAAGGAGAAATGAAGAAGAGGAAAAGTTTAAACAATGCAATAAGTGAAGGAGATAGAACAAGATGGAAAGAGAGAGAGAGAGAGAGAGAGAGAAAGAAACAATGGAAGGAGAGAATAAGCAAGTGAGAGAGAATGAGATAGAAAGAGATGGAGAAAGGACAAGAGGGAGAGTATAAGTGCCAGAGTGAGGGAGAGAAAGAAAGAGTGAGAAATAGGGGAGAGCAGTAAAGAGAATAAGGGACAGAGGGAGAGTAACAGAGAGAGAGAATGAATAAAGGAAAGAGCAAAGGACAGAGAGAATAAAAGATTGAAAGAGTAGGACGCAAGAAAAAACAAGAAAAACAAGAAAAAGTGATGGAATGCGTGAAGGAGAGAGCAAAAGCGAGATAAGAAATGGGGGAGGGTAAGAATGAAAGAGTGAGAAAATGAAAGGAAGAGAGATGAAACAAGGAAAATAGAGGGAGAGAGGACAAGTGAGACAAAATGTGTGAAAAAGAAAGAAAACGTTGGAGTTGGAGAGAGCTGGGAGCATCAGTTAGCAGCTTCTCTCCCTCACTTACTTTCTCTCAACATTTCTCTCTTTACCTATCAGTTATAATGCTTCTCTTTCTCTTCTTTTCCTAATTCTCTTCCTCTTTATTTTCTTTTTCTTTCTCTCCTTTAACTGTTTTCTCTTCTCTTGCACCTTTTACTTCTCATACACTTATTTTCCATATTTTCTCTTACACCTTTTTGTCTTCTCTTCCTGTTTCTTCTCGTTCACCTTTTTCTTTTCTCTTCTCTTCTCGTTCACCTTTTTCTCTACCCTTTTCTTCTCTTACACCTTTTTCTCTTCTCGTTCACCTTTTTCTCTTCCCTGAGAACTCGGACACAGTAAGCAGAACTCTCAGGCCTTGTCTCAGTGTAGACTCATTATTTTCTCACTTCTGATTATAGTGTGTGTGAGATAAAGCTTTTTGCTGTGTATTTAAAGTGTCAGTATGATTTAAATGTAGAGTGTGTGTGTGTGTGTGTGTGTGTGTGTGTGTGTGTGTAAGAGGGAAAGAGACATGAGGACACTATATATTGAAAGATGTCTGAAGGATGTGAATAAGAATCAGATTCAACCCAAAAGCTTCTTCTCGGACTTTTAACGGTTCACAAATGAATAAAGCAAAAAAATTGTTTTTCTTTGTAATAAAATATTATTTATAACATCATGATGGTGAAATCAGAACCGTTTGCTTTATGACTTTTACATTTCCCTCCTGCAGGTGTCCGATTTTGAATTCAATCTTTTTTCGGCACTCGGAGAAAAACCTGGTTATTATACAGTACAAGTGCAAAAGTATTGGGACACCTGCCTTTTCCAGCCATGTGGTTCTTCTCCAAAACTGTTACCACCAAGTTGAAAAGTTGAAAGCGCACAATTGTGTACGAGTCTTTGGATGACATTTTTCCCTTTGCTTGAACTAGAAGACCCGAACCTGTTCCAGCATGAAAATGCCCCTGTGCACAAAGCTCAACTCCATGAAGATCTGCATTACACATGGGTTGGAATGGAAGATCTGCCTGCTATTGTTCTCCAAACCTACTGAACAACTTGAACGTGCACGCTGACTGCACCCCAGACCTCCTCATCTCACCTACATCACTACCTCACTTTACTAACACCCTCATGGCTGAATGATTCTCACACAATTCTTGACAAAATCTAGTGGAACATCTTCCTTTCTTTTAACAGGAAATAAGGACTGGAATAGGAGGTCCAAAAAGGAGCACATTAACTCGCCAATCTTATGGTCAGGTGTCCAGGACTTCTAATCAAAAGGTTGTGAGTTCAAATCCCAGCACAATCAAGTTGCCAATGCTGGGCCCTTGAGCAAGGCCCTCAACTGTATAAATGAGAATTTTGCTAAGTTCTGCTAAAATGTGTGGATGAGGAGAAAAGAAATAAAAAGAGTATGAGACCTGCGTGGAAGAACAATGCAAGTTTATTAATAGAAAAAAAAAAAAAGAAAAACAGGGCACACAGATCACAATACACACTCTTTCCGAAGAGGCCGAAGTTCTTCTGGTCCACACGTGTTGGTGAACGGACGGTAAAGAACGGCGAATCCGGATGCAAAAAAAAAAAAAGAAGTTAAATTTACGCCACGGACGTTCCGCCCTCTAGGTTATTTATAATATTTATATATGTATGTACATCTCTTACATCGAGCACAAACATGCTTTTTAAAAAAAAATAATAAAACAGGAGTTCATCAATTTTGAATGATTGGGGGGGAAAAAAAAGGTCTAGTTTTAATTTTGTTCATTTTGTAACACACATTCGTATGGAAAAAAAATTAAATAAAAAACTACTTTCCTAGTGCTCCAGTTTAGTGATGTCATGATCGTGTTGCTATGGCAACCAAGCGAAACAAGCTACTCCCTTCCCTGATTGCTGTGAACAAAGTGAAGGGTTTAGAGAAACTGAAACATGTTTGGGGAACGTTTTGAGGAAAAGCTTCAGCACCGTATTGGTAAAAAACAAAACAAAACAAAAAAAAAACCACTATTCCTTACGGTCATGATGCGCAAACGCATGGTCGGAAAACTTCTAACACAAACATGGCACCTTTGTGTCTTTTTTTTTTCCTTTTGCGTTTTATTATAAGCTAATTACAGATCAGTGCTGCTGCTCGGTAAGTAGTTTTCTACTTGAAATGCGGGATGCGTTACACTAAGCAACATCGCGTTAAAAAAAAAAAAAGAAAGAAATGAAAAACAAGACAAAGAAAACCCCGCTCTGGTCTCTGAACGCAGAACGACTTAGAAACACCGTGGCAGAACAACTTCACTCCAAACTGAGGGTCCGAGTGGCTCGAACACGTACTGATCAACACTTCATGATGTACAAATGAAACTACACACACACACACACACACACACACACACACACACACGCTCAAGTACGCACCTATAAACACATTCACTCACACACATACGTACACAATCCCAGAATCCTGTCCGTTAGCCGAGTCCTCCTGCCATCTCCACTCCTTTGCAGCAACACAGGAACCAGACCCCGGCTCCCGCGCCCACTCGAGGTCTGGCTCCTGCGGCGGCTCCGTTGTCGTGGCTCTCGCTGGGACTGGCCCGGCTCTCCGTGGTGGTGGTGGTGGTGGTGGTGGGAGAGCTTGGGGCAGCAGCAGCGGCGACCTCGGCGGCGCTGTTAAACACGCAGGATCTCCAGGCAGTTGTTGTAGCAGATGGCGATCCAGTCGGGTTGAGTGGACGCCCACTGCACGTTGTTGATCTCGCCCTCGGCCGTGTAGGCCAGGATTGGGTCCTCGATGGCGCGTGGCATCTGCTGGATGTCCCAGATCAGGGCCTGGTGATCGTCCGCTATGTAGGGGGAGAAAGAGAGAAAAACATTTTCTTACCTTAATATTAAAGTAAAGGGGGTACTTTTTTTTTTTTGCCCTTATAATTCCCTCCACTATTCTGGGAAGATGTTCCACTAGATTTTGGAGTGTGCTTGTACATTTGTGTTCATCAGCCTCAACGGTGTTAATAAAGTCATGTGGGTGAGGAGGTCTGAGGTGCAGTCAGTGTTCATCCCAAAGGTGTTCAGTAGGGATGAGATCAGAGCTCTATAACAGCAAGATCTTCCTCTGCAAAGCATGTAAACCAAATCTTCAAGAAGCTCACTTTGTGCACAGGGGCGTCGCCATGCTGGAACAGGTTTTGGGTTTCCAAGTTCAAGTGAATGCAAAATTCTATTACAGCGCCATCTAAAGACGTCCTGTACAATTGAGCGCCTCCAGCTTTGTGGTAACAGTTCGGAGAAGAACCACATATAGCAGGAAAGGTCAGGTGTCCCAATACTTTTGGCAATATAATGTACATGACCCCCAAAGCACAGAGGTCTAAGGGCCTTGCTCAAGGGCCCAAAGTTGCAGCCTGGCGATACGGACGTGTAAACCAGAGCTTTAGCCACTCCTCCATTACGACAAGTGATGATGTCTTGGGACTTCCTCCAGCTTCATTCTGAGGAGTTTTGAGGTCTTACACGTGTTATAAACTTCACGCCTCATTTTTTTGTTGCTATCGTTTAATGAGTAAAACAGCGTTACTTTTTGTTGTTTACCTGCAGTTAAATCATTTTCTCTCCAGAGAAAAAAAAAAAAAAAAAAAGATTAGACAATATGTAAAGAACAAAAAAAAGAAGAAAAAAAAGGCATATTTAAGTCCTAATTCTTTCACATGACCATATTTCTTTTTTATTAATATCAATTTTAAATACGAGTTCATCAAATGTTCTATTTTAAATAAAAAAACAACATTTCTTGTTGCTTTTATTCATACTGTAATTCTGTATGAATAACTGTAATATACTGTATTTATGTGTGTTGGTGTTACCTGCAGTACAGATGTGGCAGGAGGAGTGAGGGGCCCAGGCGATGCCGTTCACACAGGCGCGGTGGTTATTGAGTCGAGCTACGGGTGTGCACGGCACACGCACATCCAGAATGACCACCTGAGAAAAAAAACACACACATTAACATCTTTCCGATTGATACCTCCTCCCCCCCAAACCATATCCCAACCGCGTGTGAGGTCACCTCCATGCCGTCCATCGCCATGGTAGCCAGGTAGTTGGGGTCCTGCTTGTTCCAGCAGAGGCGGAGCAGTGGGTGGTGCTGAGGATCCTCGTAGATGATGGTGCTGTGCTCCAGGTGTCGGAGGTCGAACATGCGCACCGAGCCGTCGGCTCCGACCGACGCGAACATGTCGCGGCCTCCGCCTGCGCGGCTGAACGCGATGTCGTACACCTGCACGTGCACACGCACACACGTTACGCTGTAAACACACTAGGGACGTGCATCCGCGTAAATGCATACATTTGCATAGTGTGATCCGATTTCCGTTCGATTCATCTGGGGCTGCGAGAAACGAAGGCGTTAATAATTCATTCCAACGGCACTAATTTTCACTTCCGTTTGAGCAATTTTACTCGAAATATAAATAAATAAATAGAAAAGAGGCAAAAAACTAAAACGTCCTTTATTTAATCAGATATAAAAATATTATCATTAATAAAAAAATATGTATCACTAAAGATTTGTTTTACCGGGTCTCGAATCGAGCAACAAAATCCACCGTGCGGCAAATAAAACCGTCCGTGTGGAAACATAGCAAAAATTTCGTTTGATGTCCTGATGAATTACTTTCAAACGTTTACAAGAATGTTTTCGTCTTCGTGCTCTGTGTTGAGTTTGGTTTTTACTAATAATAAACATACATTTGCATAAAGCATCCATATTTGTCTATCACATATTGATTAGAGTATTGAAAACTTTTCATTTATGAGGTAGAGATAAAAACGTGCAATCATTTGATTAATCGTGAATAAATATTTTCTTCGATTCACAGCCCGAATATTCAACGCAATGCGATTCGACAGGAAATAAATATGTTCGCTTTTATTTATTTCTCTGGTTCCGACAGACAGCAAATAATCAGTTTACTTAAGCGCCGTCTGACTTCTAGCGTATGGTTTTTTCACAAACACGCCTCTGTAACGCAAAAAAAATAAAATAAATAAATAAAACGATGAAATAAATCCAGATGTTCTTTTCCTGTTCTGTCTGAAGGAAGATCCAGCTCTACCTCTGCCATGTTAATCTCTATGTGAATCGGTGAATTTTAAATCCCTATTATACACGTAGCAACAGCTGAGGAGTGCAGCGTCCTGAGCAGAACATGGTGCCACACCTCTTTGTCGTGGGCGATGAGCTGCGTCTTGACGTGTCCGGACACCTGGTTGACTCTCCCCAGCACCTGTCCTGTCTCCAGACCCCAGATAGTGCAGGTGGTGTCAATACTCGAGGTGCCTAAAGGAGCATGAAGACACGTGTACTTTACATTAGAAGGTTTCCGTCCACCATCTAACCAACTCTAAATAACATACTATCTAACCAGACGTTTGTGGACACCTGAACATTTTTTAACAATTAGTCCCCATTTGCTGCTATAAATGACCTCCACTCTTCTGGGAAGTGCTGAATACGGCTCTAATTGTTTATAATAAAGCTGAAAAGCCATGGATGAGATTCTCTGGACGTGTCTGAACTGAATCTCACCCAGAAGGTTGGGATCCACCTCGTTCCAGTCGAAAGAGGTCAGAGGAGCACAGAAGTCCGAGTTCTTGTTGTTGTTGAGGAGGCACTCGAGGCGTGTCTCGGTGTCGTTTACCTGAGAGAAAAAAAGCGAGAGACGCACAGAGTGAGAACAAGTGCACAGGGGAGAGATAGAGAGAGAGAGAGAGAGAGAGGTGAAGGTCACACACCCTCCAGAT
Source organism: Silurus glanis (assembly GCA_014706435.1). Taxonomy (NCBI): domain Eukaryota; kingdom Metazoa; phylum Chordata; class Actinopteri; order Siluriformes; family Siluridae; genus Silurus; species Silurus glanis. The sequence goes on along the minus strand of JAAIIK010000034.1, from coordinate 3,376,831 downwards.
ACGAAGGTAATCTCCGCTGGTGGCCAGCAGGTCCGGGTAAACGCCCTTGGTGTCTGGGATCCACATGATCTTGGTGGTGGGGTACGGGTGATCGAACGTGTTCCTACACACAAACTCGCTGCTCTCCTCATCCAGACCCACAAGCTGCACCTACACACACACACACACACACACACACACACACACACACACACACACACACACACACACTTTGACAGTTATTTGACAGTTAAAACAAAGAAACCTATAACACTGTTGTAAAATATTATATAATATATAACAAGTTTATTTTAAAAAATATATAATTATTTGTATTTATTTTTGTAATAAAGTATTTATAAAATATAAAATATTAATTATGTTCATAAATATTGATAAGAATAAAAGACACAAATTCAAACAAACTAAAACGAACACTCCAAATAAATACATTTCAAAAGGAGAAACACGTTTAGTACAGGATGAGTCAGGAAAACATTTTTATTATTATTTATATCATAAATCTATCCATCCGTCCGTCAGTCCGTCCATCCATCCAGTCTAGAAAGCATTTCATTGGATGAGCACAAGATCGGTAAGGAAAACATGTTTAATCCTCTCTCTCTCTCTCTCTCTCTCTCTCTCTCTCTCTCTCTCTATCCATCAACCCATTCATGAAACGCCCACAAAACAAATATAGAGTCCAGAATTTTACAAACAATCTGGATGAATAGATTCATCCATCTGTCCATCCATCCATCCACTTAGGACACACCCAAACATTAAGGGGGCGGGGCCAATAAGGTTTATTTATTCATAGGTCGAAACAGCAATATTACAGGATGAGCCAGGAAAAACATTATTAATCATTTTATGGCTTTATTTATCTATATATCCATCCATCCATCTATCCATCCATCCGTCTGTTCATAAAGGACATGCTCATACAACGACTTGAAACCATTTAATTTGCTCAATACAGCATTAGATCAATCCTATATCCTAGATTAACTGTTCTTTCTATCTATCTATCTATCTATCTATCTATCTATCTATCTATGACACGCCTACACTGTAAGGGGGCGGGGCCTATAAAGTCTAGAAAGCATTTAATTCGCTAAACACATCATTAGTACAGGATGATTAAAGAAAAACATAAATCATTTTACCTACTGAAAAGTGACGAACTATAAAAATTTACAGTAAAAATAAATCCAAAACTTTGTTTACATTTTTTTTGTTTGTTTTTACTATTTATAAAAGTCGGGGTCAATAAAGCCACAGGACGCTTTGAAACACGGTTATATTTCCGGGTCGCTTTAAAGATGATTATTTACATTTAAAAAAAAAAGACAAATCTTCAATAAAATTAGATTATAGTTGCATTTTAAAGTCCACAACATACAAAACAAAAACACGAGGATTTGATGCCGAGCTCCAGGTTTCCTCCATTTCAGAGCGGATTTGAGACTGGAGAGTTTTTGGTATTAAATATGAATTAAATGTTTAATAAAGAGATTTTAAGGTTTACCTTGTTGTTATATTCCTCCACGAAGCTGCCCAGCGCCAGCCGAAAGCGTTTATCAGGCCGGACGCTCCAGTTCATGGCGTACACCGTCCACGGAGCCTCATATTTATAAATCTCTTTCCTTTTACCGTGTAGAGACATGATTCAGGCCAAACAAACAAACAAACAAACAAACAAACAGACCCCACCGACACTCAGAGATGTGGGGAGAGAGAGAGAGAGAGAGGAACCGAGGAACCCAGGAACCCGTTCCACGCTGCTGTTTCTCCTCCAGACAAAGCGACTGTCAAGAACCGACACCGAGCTGCAGATCAGTAAAGGCGCCTGAGCGGCCGCGGCCTTCTGCTTCTTCTCCTTCTCCTTACTGCCGGTTCACACCGAAAACACTAATGTCCACACATTCTTCTTCAACATGGAGCTTTTCTATCAGATCACTGATGCGATAATGAAATCATGAGGCTCTTTATTTTTGGATTCGCAGCAGGAGACCGAAGCGCGAAGAGGATTTTCTTTTCTGTCGGAGGGGATTTTCAATATAAAAGTCGCGACCTGACGAAAAAAACAAAATGTCCTGTTGATGATCGAAATTATTATTATTATTATTATTATTATTATTATTATTATTATTATTATTATTATTAGTAGTAGTAGTAGTAGTAGTAGTGATTATAATCATTTTATAATATTAGTTTGTTGATATATGTTTTTCCTGAATCATCCTGTACTAATGCTGTGTTTGGCGAATGAAAGGCTTTCTAGACTTTATAGGCCCCGCCCCCTTACCTTATGGGCGTGTCATAGGCAGATAGATAGATAGATAGATAGATCTATACCACTGATCATAACCATTAAAAAAACTCTTGTATTATAACATATAAAGTTAATATCTAACATTTAACTGAACTTTGTAAATAAAAATTAATGAATACACCAGTCACATGTCACATGGAGGAAATGAATGTTGTGAATGTTATGGAGGTTGTGTTACTTAAACCAACCAAGATCATGGTGTCTTCCTGAAACACTTAAACAAGCCCTTTCCAGGTCTGCGTTGTTAAAAAAAAAAAATAATAATCCAAGTTTGCGAAGTTTTTAAAAAGTTCAACAGAGTTGTAGGCTGATTTATATTAAGTTGGTAATCTAGCGTACAGTGTAGATTTATTTATTGCTACAGACTCTAAGCACTTTTGTACGTCGCTCTGGACACTTCTAAATGCCACAAATGTACATGTAAATGTCTTTCAAATGTAATCAGACGTTATCGAAACGTTATAAATCTGATAAGTTCAAGTGATATGAAATGAATTAAAGCCAGAATGCTGTTATAGGAAAATAATCGACACCGGGATGTTGTGTTACCCGAATGACTCGATGCGATGAATTATTTTAGCAGAACAGAACGTTTTGAAACGTAGTCTTTTTTTCCTGTTAGTTACTGTTATTAACGTTATATATATATTTATATATTATAATATATATAATATAATATATATAATATATATATTAAAGTTATATATATATATATAACGTTATAAATAAGTCTGTTAATGTCTCTGTCTGATGCTGATTGTCGGACACTGATTATTTCTTAATTACATTAGACATAAAGCTCCAGAGTCAAGAGAATAAAAAAGCCAAGTGGTATCTCAGTGGACTTCTGATCGGAAGGTCGTGGGTTCAAATCCCAGCAGCACCAAGCTGCCACAGCTGGGCCCACGTGCAAGGCCCTAAAAAGCATAACTAAGATAACTGTTAGTCGTTCCAGTGTAGGGCGTCTACCAAATGCCGTAAAAATAAATGTGAATAAATAGAAATGAAGAAGCAGGGTTTGGATCCCCACCATATCACCTGCTGATCAATTACATCTGAGCTAAGGGGAATTTTTTTCACCCTGAATAAACTCATTGCAATCCATATATATATATATACTTTAAAACTGGATTCTGATTATCTATAGCCATGGGTTAAATATGGTCCGACTCTTCCACCGAGATATTTTTGAACCTTTCTACAATCCAGCATGGCAGCTTCCTGACATGCACATATGCGCATGCGCGGACATGACGCGCATTAAAGACGAGTCGATCGACAACGAGTCGGCTCTTTGAGTCGGCTCTGCAATAAAAAGAATCGACTTCAATCATTTTTTTTAATTAAATAAAGCTGGGAAATAAATTATAAATTTTTTTTAGGTATGATTTCATTCCAAATGATTCAATAGAAACCAATTTGCAGCACATTTTACCAGAAGATGTTTATCAGTTTTACTGACCGTATGAAGATTTGTATTGTCTATATATAGATATATAGATATATAGAAATATAGATTTTAAATAGATGCCGTGCAAAGTAATGCCCGTTTGTTTATTTTGGTCTAAGTAGATTTAGGGAAAAAAATAATAAATAATAATAATAATACAGTGAGTCGATTATGAGCCGAAAGAGAATGGAACACCAATGCGCATGCGCAGAGCAAATCTGGCTCTCATAGTCCCTGGTAGTCTGTTAAGGAAACTCGTCGCTGCGACCCGAGGGCCAAGATTTCATTTTTTTCCCTATTAAAGGATTAAACATTGCAGGTAAATATCATAATTGCCAAGTGTTGCTCTTCTTTAGCACGTCGGGTTACCGGTAATGTTGAGAAAAGTCAAAGTTCTCATGCTATTCCGGGCGTGTATGTGCTTTAAGCCTGGCTAAACTGGCTAGTCGAGTGTCATGTTATTAAAACTTTTCTTTTGGCTTTCATTATTTCTGTCACGAGGTTCATGTGCATAGTTTATGCGTTTATAGACACCGTAAAAGCAAGTGGAGGCGTGTATGTAGCATTAGCAAACGTGTAAGGAATAAAAAGGAACTGCTAATGCTAACTACTATGAACGTTACCCTCTGGAATATGCGCATGCGCACTGTAGATAAAGCAGGTCAGGGTAATCTTAGCCAAACCCACGTCCAAAAGCTGTGCTGTTAATCTGATTTAAAATAGTTTCTATTTACCCAGGTGAGGATTTTTCTCCTTTTCCGTCAACTCAATGGTTTATAAGAGACTTCCATTCCTTGGTTTTTAATTCTCTGTTAATGCAGCTAAAGTGAAGGTTAAAGGGACATTCTGAGCAGGAATCATTGATCCAATGGGAGCCCAGATCCTTGACTGAAAGACAACAAATCACTGATTAAATAGATATCTAGTTTAGTCCTGATCAAGGTCTCGGTGGATCTGGAGATTATCCAGGGATCGCCAGGTGTGAGAAGGGAATCACTGGTCACCTCACGCACAAACGTCTGGGGTTAATTCAGTCACGGATCAACATGTTTTTGGTGGATTATGTGAGGAAACTGGGGATGAGGTGAGGAAACCAGTATGGATGTGGGAAGCCCTGAATAGACCCAGAGACCCTGAAGCCTTGAGGTGGAACCACCACATCCACCATGACTTTGTACATGAGCATCAAATCAGTTTGTCTGGGATTTGTGTTTTTTTTATTTATTTATTGAATCAATGTAGATCTGTGCAAATTTTACATGCAGAATATTGTTACAGAATTAAAAGAATGATTTGGTATTTTATAAAATGTATAAAGTTTTATACCAAATAAGCAAAAAAAAGTAATGTCAGACATGATTTAGTTTTGTTTGATTATTAACGTTGTCATGTTTTACCAATAACAGGAAGTGAACATGAGGGGAATCAGGGTGCTTTAACTGTCAAACTCGTCCCTGTTAATCTATTTGACTAAAATTTAATGTCTGAACACAGACTGTAGCTATGGATTATTTTAATAATCGAGTATCCTACCGATTAATCTATTGATTATTAGAGTAATTAAATAAGAAGTACTTTTTCTTTAAGATCAATAATAAATACACAAGGAAAAAAAAAGATGGGTCTCTTAAAATTAATAATTCCGACTTTTTTCTCTCGCAATTCCGACGTTTGTCTCGCTATTCCGACTTTTCTCTCTCGCAATTCCGACTTTTCTCTCTCGCAATTCTGACTCTTTTTTTCTTGCAGAATTCCGACTTTTTTTTTCTCTCGCAATTCCGACTTTTTTTTTCTCTTGCAATTCCGACTTTTTTTTTCTCTCGCAATTCCGCAGTCAATTACGACTTTTTTCTCTCGCAATTCCAACTTTTTTTATCTTGCAAATCTACAATTCTGCAGTCAATTACGACTTGTTTGGCAATTCTGACTGTACTCTCGCTATTCCGACTTTTTTCTCTCGCAGTTCTGCCTTTTTTCCTCTCGCCATTCCGACAATAATCATCCATTTCTGGTGCATTCACTGGTAATCATGTTGTTGGCTGGAAGCTGTTGGTGTATGAAAGAGGCCACTTGTTTACTCTGTACACGATGTTTACGCTTAAAACATTGATATACACAGAACTCTCCCCCAGGCCGTGCAAAAAGTGTATACCTGGGCTTTCACCTAGGTCATACATGTAATAGGTCATACATGTAAATACTGTTCTGCAGTCTTTAAAAGAAATATTTGTCTTGTTTCAGTTTTTGTTTTCTAGGCTGTGTGAGGGATGAGGCACTGTCTCTTGCTGCTCCCTGCACTCCTGCTGCTGCTGGCTCTGCCGGACACCAGGGGGCGCTATAACGACGACTTCGATGACGGCGAAGACCTGACTGAGTTTGACGACAACGACTTCGCCGAGTTCGAAGACGTCGCAGAAGAGGCGGCGGTCGAGGTGGAGAAAGAGCCTCCAACCAGACCGGCACCTTCATCCGCTCTCGAGGAGGACGATGAGGACGAAGCCACAGTGGAGAACGAGGACGGGCAAGATGAGTTTGAGGACGGAGATGGACAGGTAAGTCTGATGCTCTTTGAATGTCCTGAGATACCTCTTTCTGCTGTCTTTTATAAAGTGACAAAAAGACCAACTGCAAAACAAATCAGTTTATTAAAGTGGAAAATGATGCGAAAGACACGTTTGAGTTTGTTAGCACAAAACTGTGCTCTCAATGTCGGTCTCAAACTCTCGTTTGTTCGGTCATAAGCAGACATGCATGCAAACTAATACAGATAAAAAAAAAATTTACTTTTCAATTGTTCGTGCAATTCTGTCGCACAATAGCTTGTACATGGACGGTATAAACATAAATTTATGTTAAGTAATTTACACCAAAACTCACCAATATGGACATTTTTGACTATTTTGCGTTCAGGATTTCAGTAATAATGCGTCTTGTGTTTTGGAGGAATTTACAGTGCATGTACATTTACTTAAACTCCATTTAAGTTCCCTGTTATTTCAACCTTTCAATTTAGTCAATTCCCAGTTTATTATTCCCACATTAATTCCCATATATTCCCCACTTAATTCCCAGTTTATTATTCCCCCATTCATTCCCATATATTCCCCACTTAATTCCCAGTTTATTATTCCCACATTAATTCCCATATATTCAACACTTAATTCCCAGTTTATTACCCACATTCATTCCCAATATTCCCCACTTAATTCCCAGTTTATTACCCCCATTAATTCCCATCTATTCCCCCCATTCATTCCCATCTATTCCCCACTTTATTCCCAGTTTATTCCCCCCATTAATTCCCATATATTCCCCATTTAATTCCCCTGGGAAGTTTCCAGTCTTGAAAATGTACATTTTTCAGCCCTACTCAAGATGTTTTTAAAAGGAAAATCGCTCGCAGGGAAAAATCAGTATCGCGCAAGTGACTGATGTCATTGAATCGAAAGCATGCGGGTGTGAGCAGGTTCTTCAGGGAGCGGCTCGTTACTCTGTGGTGATCAAACCTTACTTCTGCTGTGTTCTTTCTGTCCCTGGATTGAAGAATCATGTTTTCATTAGCAAGCGATAAAAGATTAAGGATCTTTTTTTGATATAACAGAACTCGCCGTTATGGCCATACGGGTCTTTTTTTTTTTTTTTTATCTTTTTTTTTTTTTTTTTTATAGGATCAAGACCTCTACAGCATGTACGACAATGAGGAGTTTGAGGGCCACGATACGACCAACCCGTCCAACAAGGAGACGCTCATCTACCGGGAGGTAAAAATGGCACATGTACCACTTTTACACCCATACTCGGTATGACAGATGTTGATGATGCTGATGTTCGTTAGGTCCCAGCACATCTGCAGAACAGCTGGGAGAGCTACTACATGGAGATCCTGATGGTGACAGGCCTCCTGGCGTACATCATGAATTACATCATTGGCAAGAACAAGAACAGCAGGCTGGCCCAGGCTTGGTTTAACTCGCACAGGGAGCTGCTGGAGAGCAACTTCGCCCTCGTCGGTGAGAACCATAACCGTTTTGAAACTTCCCTGACCCGGATTTCCGGTCTTTTTTTTTTTTTTTAGCAGTGTTATTTTCTGATGCGCAGGTGATGACGGGACGAGTAAGGAGCCGACCAGCACAGGGAAGCTGAACCAGGAGAACGAGCACATCTACAACCTGTGGTGCTCAGGACGTGTCTGCTGTGAAGGCATGCTCATTCAGCTCAAGGTAGTCTGGACGTATATATTCGTTTCTCAAGACGGATGTTTTTAACGTCATGAGAATCTAAAAGCCTCGATGTGTACAGAAGGTACTGACGGGTCTCTAAACCATTCAGTCCTATTTCGATATTTCGAGGGTAAATTGTTTGACAAAAGCAAGGAATCTGATTGGCTTCTTGATGCATTGTGACAAAGTGTGACAAAGTTCTGCTGTTCTTTAAAAATAGATGAGAATTGTTCCTGGTCCATGTAAACAGAGCATGGAGTTGTTAAAATCAGGCTCAGATCCTAACTAAGGTTATCTGTAATGGAAAAATATTACAAATAATTGACATACAGATAGATAGATCTTTTGTCATTTCACAGGTACACAGCACCGAAATGCAGTTCAGCATCTACCAGACGTGAAAATAGTAGCAAGTGTGCAAATGAATATGCAAATATATGTACAGCATTTAATAATGCAATGTAATAATCTTTGTGTTTTAAATGTTTGATGGTTTCTAGTGAATCTATCAATGATGCAGAATCATAAATGACCAGTAGATGGCAGAGTACGTGTATTACAGCTCGAATTAGAAGCAGCAGGTCAAATACATCTGACGACATTATAACTGTTAAAAGAAAAGCTTTATCGCATCTTTCCATCACCATCCTCACACTTGTGTGCCTCTGTTTCAGTTGTTCATCAGGCACTTTTACTTATTTAGATCAAATATTTTGGGAGATTTTCTAAATAAGGTATTGGCAAACCTGTAGTACATTTTTATTTATAATATTAAGCCACTGTACATAGTAAAAGAAAGGAGGAATGATGATTTCTTCACAGAAAAGTAACCATATATATATTATTTTTTCCTAAGGTTTTGGTCTTCGAATGCTGTTTCAATGTTGTGTGATGTTACAGAATATTAAATACAACCTCATTGAATTGTTGCAGTTTCTTAAAAGACAGGATCTGCTCAACGTTCTGGCCAGGATGATGAGACCTGTTTGTGACCAAGTGGTAGGTGTATATATAATACACACACACACACACACACACACACACACACACACACACACACACACA
>JAAIIK010000034.1:3332802-3367769 GCA_014706435.1 Silurus glanis | reverse complement strand
ACACACACACACACACACACACACACACACACACACACACACACACATACACACACACACATACCCACCCAAACGCATAGCTGGCACATTTTATCTCACTAGATGTTTTTTTTTTTTTGTCTTGTCTGTCATCTCTGCAGCAAATCAAAGTAACACTAAATGACGAGGACATGGACACGTTCGTGTTTGCAGTGGGACACCGGAAGGCCATGGGACGCATGCAGAAGGAGATGCAGGACCTGGTGAGGACCCCCTTTCTGTCCTCTGCGAGATCATTCCTGAAATTGTTTTAACTTCCTCTGAGTATCTGTCTTGTTTTCCTCCAGAGCGAGTTCTGCGGGGACAAGCCCAAGTCGGGGGCGAAGTACAACCTCCCTGAGTCTCTGACCATCCTATCAGAGATGGGCGAGGTCACGGATGGAGTGATGGACAACAAGGTGAGGTGGTGGAAGCGTGCGACGTATTACATTTTATTTATTTGTTTTTTGCATTTTATTGTTTGTGTTTTGCTTTTGATTAATGCTTTTTTTATTTAGATTTTTTTATGATTTATTTTTTATTTTTTTAGATGGTACATTACATCACTAACCATGCCGACAAAATAGAGTCCATCCATTTCTCGGACCAATTTTCTGGTCCAAAAGTTATGCAAGAGTAAGTGATTGCCATTTTTTATACATTTCTATATAATACATAGACCACAAGATTTGCTATGTGCTCCTTTTTTGAAAATCCCATTCCATCATTAGTCCCCATTTGCTCTTACAGTAGCCTCCACTCTTCAGGGTGTTAATAAAGTCAGGTACTGATGTAGGTGAGGTGAGGAGGCAGTGGGGTGCAGTCAGCATGATGATTCATCCCAAAGGTCTTCAGTAGGGTTGAGGTTGGAGCTCTATAGCAGCAGATCCTCCATTCCAACCCATGTAAAGCAGATCTTCATGGAGCTAAGGGGAATGTCAGAAAAAGTTTGAGAACCACTACTTTAGTCCAGGTAGTTTTTTTTTTTCCAAAGGTAAGATATTTAGTGCTGTGATTCGACCCGGGGAGACCAGACCTGGTTTTCTACTTGATGTGTACCCCAGAGCACTGATCTGTAAAACCGAGCTTTGGAAAGGTGATGCTAGAAGTTAAAATACTGAAAAAATAAAACAAAATAACACTTTGTTAGTACATAAGAAATGTAGTTCGATTGACAACCCAAGAGCAGCACGCACACAACCTGTCCCAGATGTTAAACAAAAAGTGGAGACCCTACGTGCAAACCCTTTTATTATCATTATTAAGACACTTTAAAACGTTAACATCACCAGAAAACGGAAGCACGGCTAGAACATTAGAACGTGTGATTAACGTCACGCTAAATGAAATACAATGACGTGGTGTGGAAGTAAACGTTTAAATCAATATATTGGTATGTAATGAACAGAGTTGGAAAGAGGATATTATTAAATTTTTTTTTCTTGCTGTTGTGGTGTGTTTTAGGGAGGGTCAGCCCTTAAAGCTCCCTGAGACCAAGAAAACGCTGCTGTTTACATTTAATGGTGAGACCCGCAGACATCATAATCATCTAGCGATTGTTTACAGATATGGGGCCTGTCAGAAGTTTGGACCCCTTTTTGGTTTTTGAGAGACACATGCATGTTCCTTTAGTTTCTCTGTATGAACTTGGTATGAATATTTGCTTTGACCAAACAAATAAATGTGCAGATTTTATTTTTATTGAAAAATCCCACCCTCTTATGAAGAACAGCTTTACACACACACACACACACACACACACACACACACACACACACACACTCTTATCACCCGGACAGTTTGTTTCTCCAAACGTTTAGCTGAAGCACTTTGGCATGCTTCTTGTAAAACCCGCCCAAGATGTTCTCCACTAGTCGGAGATTTCCAAAAGGTCGCCCGATTTTACTGATACCAATAGCTACTTTGGATCTAATAAATCAACCAATTGTTACTTCAATAAATACTGGATAAAAAAACAAACAAACATGCAGAATCATGGAAATGTGCTGAAGGAGATGAATATGAATATATTAATAAATATAATATATATAAATAAATGATAATTAATAAATATAGCGCTCTCTGTGCAACGCGCAATCTCGCGTGTAAAAACAAACAGCACGTGGTGTCAGTAATTTGCCTTATGATTTGTAACGACGGCAGACCTCCTCAGCTGCTCCAGCAACGAACGCTACCCGGAAAAACTATTGGGACGGATTTTTGCAAATAGTTCCAGTGATCAACTATGGGTGCTGATTAATCTGTTCTCTAAATAACGCGTACAGAATTTAGACAGTTCAATCTAGACTGAATTTCATAGTCTTAAAGTATGGAATAGTAGCCACGTTGGTTCTGGATTCCTTTCACCATTTAGCATACATGTGTAGAATGAGTTAGCATGTTCTCCAAAGAAACCTGTGTGACGTAGCTACATCCTAAACCTACTGTTACATGACTTGTGTGACTCTCAAAAACCAAAAATCCTGCTGCTCCAACTGGAGCATTTTCTGCCTAGGTTTGGTATTGGAAGTTGACTAATAAGAGTGTGTGTGTGTGTGTGTGTGTGTGTGTGTGTGTGTGTGTGTGTGTGTGTGTGTGTGTGTGTGTAGTGCCTGGAATGGGTAACACTTCTCCCAAAGACATGGACGGCCTGCTGCCACTTATGAACATGGTGATCTACAGCATTGACAAAGTCAAGAAGTTGCGCCTCAACAGAGAGGCAAGTATATACACTCACACACACACATGCACAAGGTGTGTACTTTCATAACAGAATAGTATATAATGTGTGTGTGTGTGTGTGTGTGTGTGTGTGTTCGTAGGGGAAGATGAAGGCAGAAAAGAACCGTGCCCGGGTTGAGGAGAACTTCCTGAAGCAGACTCACGCTCAGAGGCAGGAAGCTGCGCAGACACGCCGGGAGGAGAAAAAGAGAGCGGAGAAAGAGCGGATCATGAACGAGGAGGACCCCGAGAGACAGCGCCGTCTAGAGGTAGGAGACAAAGTCATGGATGGCGGTTGGGCAGATAATATAGGAGAAAAAGCCCTTTTTTAACGGAATAAACCAGCAATCGGACAAAGTCCGATCAGTCAAATGCTGCATTTGTCATTGAACTCGTTTTTCCATCATAATTAAAAATGATTTGATTTAACTGTATTTGTTGCACCTAAAATCAGATCTCGATATCAGATATTTTCACTGATGTTTAACCGATATTTAATTCTTATCTGTGCGTGCGTCTCGCAGGAGGCCGTTCAGCGCCGAGAGCAAAAGAAAATGGAGAAGAAGCAGATGAAGATGAAGCAAATTAAAGTGAAAGCCATGTAAAACCATCAACCCACCCACACACACACTGCTTCCATAGCTGCTGGCATCTAAGAATGTATCTTCTTCTTCCATCGATCGCTAATATCCAAACCTGTACCTGTTCGACAGATACTTCACTATCGGGTCATGTTTTATTTCAAAAACGCTCCACCGCTGTCCAGTCCTGACCGAAAGAGTCGAATTTTATCGTAGTCAGATTAATTGGGTGTGTGCGTGTGTGCGAATGTTTCCAACCATTGAAATATCGTTGACATCACTGTTTCTAACAAAGGGCTGGTGTAGAAATCGAACATACAAACCCCTTTCAACAAAGCGAATCATTTTATAGTTTGAATTTCAAGCATTTAATCACAGGGTGAAATATTAATGCAATTTCTGATGGTTTGATATGAATTAAAAAAAGAAAAATAAATAATAATAATCTTAACACTTAAAAAAAAACGGCTTTGGAATAAAAATTTGTAATACACGAGTTTCACCGCATGAATAAAACCTGCTGCTGTTTGCAGGGGGGAATGTAAACACACTCCTTGTTTAGCAGCGTCTGAGCAGTCGCCTTTCATTTCTACACTTTATTTATGAGAGATTATTGAATGTTAGTATGTAGTATCGCGTGAAAGCAAATGCGCTCCCTTGAAATGTAGTAGACGAAGAGAGAAGTTACGATTGAAGCTACTGAACTGCCACTGAAGAAAGAAGAACGTCCCTTTTTTTCCCCTCTCGCTCGTATTCCAGTTTAACAAGTAGAAAGACTTGATTCTGAGTTTTTAATCGTTCTAAAAAATAGATTCCCTTCAATAATATTAGATTCCCAGTAACTGCTTTTATAACAAAAAATGAATAATTATCGAAAAAAATAAAAGATAAGTCTGTGATTTGCAATATGGCCGTGCACTGGATCTGAATTTGCTGACTCAACATTTCTGTCCCTCAGATTAGAACCACCCTTATTTTCTCAGCTCTGCTTTGGTGTTTTTTTTTTTTTTGTTTTTTTTTTTGTTTGTTTGTTTGTTTTTTAAATAAATATACAAATGACTAATCAAAGAAACCGAAAAGGCTTGACATTTTCATTTCAGTTAGTCCAAATCTCAAGGTCTTGTTTAGCGGTTGACATACCGCTTCTTTAAGGATACCGACCAGATCGCCCCTGTAGCTCTATACAGAACTTCCGCATCACCTGTTCGTGCGCTGATCTGTGCAGAGTGTCAGGATTCTTCCACGTCAGAGGGTGAGGTCGCCCGTCTCGTCTCGATCTCAGAGCTGTAGTTTCCCCGCTCTCACCAGCCGACCCGGTTTTTACCACGAGCCGAACAGATTTGTAGACTCCATGTCCATGCCATCGTTGACCCACTGCACTTACTTTATGTATTTAATGCGTTTTTTTTTTTTTTTCTTCTTGATTGGTTCATGCGCACAAGAAGCACTTCAGTTTCACGCCGAACGAAACGGAATAAAACATGCACTGAACTGTTTAACTCAAACGATTTGTACGATTTTTATTATATATATTTTTTTTTCCCCCCAGCAATTTAATTAATCGACACATTCAATTCAGTTGTACTCAGGCGGAATAACATTTACAGTATATCCAAGGTCTCGAGGAAAATGTGTCAAGATCTTTGGAATGAAGTGTTCATTACAGTCAGTAGGTGTTATTTGTTTTCACGCTTCCCAGTCCAGGGTCTGAACGTATTTAGAGATCGACTGTTCCATGGTGCTGCCTTTATATGACAAATATACAGAAGTTGTAAGGTCTCGAGGTGCGATTAAACATCTAGTTTACGTAAACTGTACAGAAATATTACGGGCATCGCCAACTCTGAAATCTTAGGCAGGAACAAAATCACTGAACCCTCCTCACACTGGAACCTGGAACCGTCCAACGGGGCGATTAAAGGGTAGATGAGGTACGTAATTCTGGGAACAAAGTACAGGATCAATGTCACCAGGATGCCCAGTATGATCCGGAAAGCTTTTTTCTTGGCCGGGTTGAGGACTTGGCCGGCGTTCCCAGGTCCGCTCGAGGAAAGGGCTCGGAGTGTTGCGATGTTAAAGAACATGCTGGGAAGAATGGCGGTGTATAAAAGTCCACCGACGTCTAGTTGAAAAATGTCAATTTCATAAATGACAATCAGCAGATTGATGAGCAGGCCGTAGAGCCAGCCGAACGTGATGACCAGCCACTCCCAGTGGCGAAGGGTTTTGACGGTCAGGTAGGTCACCGGATGAGCGATGGCTAAGTAGAAGATCACACAGATGGCGAGTAAGAAGACGGCCCTCGCCGTTAAAGTCAGGCTGAAGAACATCATGTAGACGGTCTCGGGGAAGGCGGGGACCTGCACGACTTCCAGGAAAAGCAGCAAATTAAAGACGAAGAGGCAGACGTTGACTAAGTTGATTTGAAGGAGGAAAAGTTCTGCCGACGAGCAGCTCATCGCTTTGTACATTCTGATCGCGAGTGTCGCGATCACGACGAAGGTGGCGGGAAAGCTGAAGAAAAGGAGGACGCTGTTCATGACTACATGAATGCCGCCTATGGACGGGTTGCACTCCTCCAGGAGTGTTTGGTTTTGGGTAAAGTTTAGCATCATGTTGTCCATCCTTAGATCTTCATTCACGATGTCCTGAACGTACAATTTCACACCCGAATATATAGATGCGGGGGGGAACACATGGAAAAAAAGTTACATTTATTATATTTGTCAGCATGTCATTATGACGGCTCAGCATCGCTGTTCGCTCTTTTTCTCTGCTGCGGCACGTCAATGTCCTGCGGCTTGATCTGTTTGACTAGAAATAAAAGTATCTACCGTCTTAAATCATCCAGGGTTTAGAATGAATGTGGAAACATCTATTTAAATAATGACTGACTCGCATGTGTCTCTGCATTCTGTTCTCTTGTGGTTATGTTTTCGCAAGTTCTCGCGTTACATAGCGTTTGATTTGAATATATTTCAAGCCAATGACAGCCAGAGATTGGATTACAGCTCTGTGCAAAAGTTTGCATACCCCTTAATTTGTTATGCATCAGTGGTGTACAGTAAGGAAGTAAATGTAATTCGTTACTGTACTTAAGTAGCTTTTTCTCTTATCTGTGTTTTACTGAAGTGTTTCCATTTGAGGAAACTTTAACTTCACTACATTTCAAATTTAAATATCTTGCTTTTTACTCAAGTCTTTGCGAAATCAGGGGCTATTTTTTCTTTATGAGGATAAAAACGTAACCGGTGAAACACGCAGCAATCCACCAATCAGGGTCGAGCGCACGCTCCGTTTTGAACTTGTTTTGATTGGCGCTTGGTATTTGTTATCCACCACTGCTATAAAGTATACTTTTTTTCTATATTAATATGGTGTAGGGCCATCAGTTACAGAACAATGGCCAGGTCACTACATCATGCTGGTGGAGGGACACATCCCAAAGTGTCTCAGCAGAACTTTCATGTTCATCACCACTCTTGTTGTGTGTATTGGTGAAATACCTTCCTGAAAAATGACCCCACCTCCCATCTGGTACTTAGGGAAACCTATGGTGTTTTTTGGATACAATCCAGGCTAGTAGACCTTGCTTTCAGAGCGCGTCCTCTTGCGTTGGGGGTGGTTTGTCCTTCCTAGAGGTATTCCGGCATTTCCCTGGATAATGTGGCTCTGTACACCACACAGACTTGCTCTTCTAGTCACAGATGCGAAACCAACAAGTCAAGTCAAGTCAAGTCAAGAGGCTTTTATTGTCATTTTTGCTATACACAGTGGTACACAGTACACAGTAAAAACGAAACAACGTTTCTCCGGAACCCTGGTGCTACACTAAACAACAAAACAACAGCAGCATAGAGCTACAACACAAACATAAAGTGCATCGAGTGCAACCTGGTGCAAACAGTGCAAACAAAAAACAGTACAGACAGACATTGCAGACAGACAACACAAGACAAGACAAAAGACAAAAAAAACCAAGTATAGCGCCGACTAGTAAACCTGCTGTATACTTGATTATACAGTACTTTGTAAGGAGAAATGTAAAAAACTATACCCAGGAGAGAAATACAAACAGAACAGAACAATGTAGTGCAAAAAAACAGCAGCAAGGAGGTGCAAAGACAGCATGTAAACATTCTACTGTAGTACAAGGTGCGAGTATAAATAATAATAAATAGATAAGTGGTGGTGGAGTGGATCGAAATGAGTGATGATTGTGTTTAGTCCAGGTTGTACAGTTCAGTAACACACATTTGAGTGAGTGTGTGTGTGACTGAGTGAGTGTGTGTGAGTTCTGTTTCAGTTCTGTGTATTAAGAAGCCTGATGGCTTGTGGAAAGAAACTGTTGCACAGTCTTGTTGTTGCGGCCCGAATGCTTCGGAACCGTTTTCCTGATGGTAGGAGTGTGAAAAGTGTGTGTGACGGGTGTGTGTGATCGTCCACAATGCTGTGTGCTTTGCGGATGCAGCGTGTGGTGTAAATGTCCATGATAGAGGGGAGAGAGATTCCGATGATCTTCTCAGCTGTCCTCACTATCCTCTGTAGGGTCTTGCGATCCGAGACGGTGCAATTCCCAAACCAGGCAGTGATGCAGCTGCTCAGGATGCTCTCAATGGTCCCTCTGTAGAACATGGTCAGGATGGGGGGAGGGAGGTGGGCTTTCCTCAGCCTTCTCAGGAAGTAGAGACGCTGCTGGGCTTTCTTGGTGATGGAGCTGGTGTTAAGTGACCAGGTGAGGTTGTCTGCCAGATGAACACCAAGGAATTTGGTGCTCTTCACGATCTCCACAGAGGATCCATCAATAATCAGTGGAGATTGGTCGCTCTGTGCTCGCCTGAAGTCCACAACCATCTCTTTCGTTTTGTCCACATTCAGAGACAGGTTGTTTGCTCCACACCAGGCAGTTAACCGTTGCACCTCTTCTCTATATGCTGACTCGTCGTTCTTGCTGATTAGACCCACCACGGTCGTGTCATCAGCGAACTTGATGATGTAACATCAACAATTTGTTCTCTTTCAAACTCTGATATCTCCAATTAAATCGTATGGATTGCAATAATGCAAACTTCACACTTATAAACCCTGTTTACATTTATTCATTTGGCAGACGCTTTTGACTTGCGGCGTTTTATCATTAGACGTTAATAAACACACGAAGCGCCCGTTATACCCGTTACAGTTTCCGTCATTGTTCAAATTTGCAAAAGCTTAGGACGGGAAGGGATCAAGAATAAGAGGCAGATAGACGCTCCCAGAAAAGATACGTTTCCAGTTGTTTCTTGAAGATTGTGAAGGATTCGGCTAAAAAAAAATTAACCATCAGGCTACGCATTTACTGTATATAGGCGTGAAACCTATTGGCCAGTGTTTCAGGTTCTTTGTTCAGCCCCTGTAGAAGATCAGACAGATGGATAGTAGGAGGCCAGGTCTTGCCATAGAGCTCAGGCTGTAGAAAATCATGTATAGTTTAAGTTCTAGTTTATTTCTGTAGTGCTTTTCACAATGGACATTGTCTTAAAGCAGCTTTACAGAACATAAGAATTCAAGTGAATTATGTGTATTTATCCCTCATGAGCAGCCTGGGGTGACCATGGCAAGAAAAAACTCCCTTAGATGCTATGAGGAAGAAACCTTGAGAGGAACCAGACTCAATCCTCATTTAGGTGATATCAAGAGTGTGATTATAAATCTTAAAAACAATACAAAACACTGGAGAGTGTGATTATGAGTAATGTCCTTTCTACAGTCTTATACAGTCAGGTGACTTTGTGAAAGCAGGAGCTACTGAGCAACTCATAAAATAGCTCAACATTTGAGATCATCACTTCTCCATGCCAGAGCCTTTAAACATTCTAAGAAGTCCAATGTCCAAACTCTACATGAAGTGAAATCCAATTGGCGCTGGTACGTCTCTAGATGGTTTGGGATATTTGCAGGGTCGGCATCTACTTCTTTGAAGGTCCATAATCTTCATGAGGTGGGACACAACTGGAGCTGGTGCAACATCAGGATGCCTCGGGATGGGTAGAGAAAGAGAAGCGGTGGAGAGGAATTAGCGTAGCTGCTGTTCATGATATTTAGTTAATAATGTGCATGTGATCAGATGTTCTGGAGCACAAGGTTATGATATGTGATGTGTGTTATGTGTAGGACTCGCTAAAAAGATAAGTTTTTAATCTGCACTTAAACTGGGAGAGTGTGTCTGAGCCCCGAACACTGTCAGGAAGACTGTTCCAAAGTTTAGGAGCTAAATCACATTCAGTTAACCTGGTCAATTAAGATGTTTCGTTTGGTTTTCATGAGATGTACAGTTTAGTATCATGGGCATAACAGTGGAAGCTAATAAGGGAAGCATGTATATTGTAAAAGGCAGGGGTCTTAGAACTGAACCTTTTGGCACCCCATAATTTACTTGCATTAACCTGGATAGTTCTCCATTTAAATCTACAAAATGGTAACGATCAGACAGGTATTACAGGTATCAGACAAGGATATAAACCAGCTTAATGCCTATCCCTGAATACTGATGTAATTCTGTAAGCGATCAAGGAGAAAGTCACGATCTATAGTGTCGAATGCAGTGGTAAGATCTAGCAAAACAGAGATGTAGCCTTGGTCTGAAGCTAAAAATGGGTCATTTGAAATGTTTGTTTTCTTGTAAGAAGAAACATAACTGTGGAAACACATCTTTTGCTAAAATCTTAATAACTTAATAATAAATAAATCTTAATAAATAAATAAACTTAAGGTGTTTATGGATGTGAGCTAAAGACCGTGAGGAGTTAATAATATTCAGAAGAGGCTCTCCGGCTGTATGTAACACTCGTTTCTGTAGTTTAGTTGGAATGGGATCTAACAGACATGTTGTTGATTTGACTTTGGTGATAATATCATACAGCTCTTCCTGTCCTATAGGATGTCTGATTTTCACACAAATGAGTTGTCACAAAAGGTATAATAAAGGTCTATAAATGAATGAAAAATGAATCTCTATAAATCTGTGTAAAACAAAATAAATATAAAAATTTTAATATATTTAAATTATTTCAAAAATAAATTTAATGTTTATATATAATTTACTCTTTATATATATATATATATATATATATATATATATATATATATATATATATATATATATATATATTATATACACACACAAGATTTAGGCAGTAAGGGATGGTATGTATATGACATACACTGGTGATCAAAATTAGAGAACAATTTATAAACAATTGAACAATTCTGAAATAATGTCATCTTCACTGCTCAACAGTTGGGGGAGTTTTTGTCCTGTCTATACCATGCTACCAGAACACCTTTTCCACAAAATAACTAAGGCATTTCCAAAAAAAACATTATTTTCCAGAAAACACACTGATCAAAATTAGAGAACACTTTCAGATACCTCCCAGTTATTGGTGTTAATCTGGTACCTGGTGCTAATTTCCTTGATTATCTGTCAACCCCTATTTAACTGGCAGCCTAACTTCCAGTTTCACTGACTCTGCAAGATGGTGGGCCGTTCTAAAGTGACCAAAAGCCTCCGGCAGCAGGTTGTCCAGATGAAGGCCAAAGGGATGACCCTATCAGCCATAGCAAGATAAGTTGGTCGTTCCAAATCTGTGATTTCAAGAATATTGAATCTTTACAACATCACAAACTCATTCAAGTCCGCCTAGAAGGCTGGTCGTCCACGGAAGACAAATACAAGAGAGGACAGGATACTGTGGAGGATCTCAATGGGCAATCGTTTCCACACTGCAGCTGGAATTGCTCACCAGTTCAGCGCTGAACAGGGTAAGGATCTGTCTTGTCATACAGTGTCTCGACGTTTAAGAGCATTTGGACTGAAAGCCCACTCTGCAGTGACCAAACCTCTCATTAGCAGAAAGAATCAAAAGGCTAGACTAAGCATGTTGTGTGGACAGAGGAGAACTGGTCCAAAGTTCACTTCAGTGATGAAAGCAAGTTTAATTTATTTGGGTCCGATGGGAAACATTATGTTCGGCGACAAACTGGAGAAAGACTGAACCCAAAGTGTGTAAAGAAGTCAGTGAAAAGTGGAGGAGGAAGTGTCATGGTTTGGGGCATGTTTTCTGCAGCAGGAGTTGGGCCTCTTATACAGCTACATGGCAGAGTGAATGCAAATGTTTATCAGAACCTTCTTCAACAACATATGGTTCCTTCCATGCGTTCATCACCCAATCAGCCCGCAGTGTTCATGCAGGACAACGCTCCATGTCACACAGCAAAACGGGTAAAGCAGTTCCTTGAAACTGAAAACATTGAAATAATGACATGGCCTGCCCAGAGTCCTGATCTCAACCCAATAGAGAACCTCTGGAAAATCCTTGGCGACAAAGTTATGGCCAAGAAACCCACTACAGTCACCGAACTGTGGAGGAGACTGGAAGAAGAGTGGACCAAAATCACACCAGAGCAGTGTGAGAGACTAGTGCTGTCCTGTGGCCGCAGATGTGCTGAAGTCATTCAGAGCAGAGGCCTGTACACTTCCTACTAATTGCTGACTGTTGTAACCTTCAGAAAATTTTGTTGTAATCTTTTTCCATGCTACAGTCATTGTTGTTCTCTAATTTTGATCAGTGTGTTTTCTGCAAAATAATGTTTTTTTTTGGAAATGCCTTAGTTATTTTGTGGAAAAGGTGTTCTGGTAGCATGGTATAGACAGGACAAAAACTCCCTCAACTGTTGAGCAGTGAAGATGACATTATTTCAGAATTGTTCAATTGGTTATAAATTGTTCTCTAATTTTGATCAACAGTGTAGATATTGACAGTAGTCCAGATTTAAAGTGTCCCACTTTGATTTTACATGTGCTGGTATTAAAATTACACTTGCAATTGTGCAAAGGAAGGAAAGGTAAGCACAGCAAAAGAAAAACCTTTTTAATTATACCTTTTGTCTACAACTGGGGTGTTTCATGACCTCACAAAGCCAGCGCTACTGGTCCTTTACAATGATAATAAAAACAGTGGATAAAAGAATTGTACTCAAACCATTATACGTGAGATGCCCAAATTAGGGCCCGTGGGCCAAAATAAGGAAAAAATGCCATTTGGAATTCTTTTGAAAAATAAGGAACCGCTTTATGTCTCTCATTAGAGGGGACTGAAAAGCTGAATTAGCCATTGAAATGGATTTAAAAATTAAATTGAATTGTTCCTCATTGTACCATAGAGGTCATAGTTTATTGGTTAAGGCTATGGATCTTAAGTTTATGAGTTCAAATCTCAGCCACACCAAGTTGCCACTCCTGGGCTCCTCACTAGGAGCCCATAGAGCACATGACTCTGTAATCGGCTTAAGGGATGCACTTTTATTTCTAAAAGGGCATCCCTTAAGCCGATTACAGAGTCATGTGCTCTATTTATACATGTATTTTTAAATATTATGAACTAATAAATTAGCAAACCAACAACGTTAATTTTAATATAATACATGGTAGAATTTAGCTTTTATTTCATTAAGAACTGTAAAGCTAGCGTGTAACATCCACGCATCCATCTATCTATCTATCTATCTATCTATCTATCTATCTATCTATCTATCTATCTATCTATCTATCTATCTATCTATCTATCTGTCTGTCTGTCTGTCTGTCTGTCTGTCTGTCTGTCTGTGTCGGGGGTGAATCGCATCACATTGGTAGCTGTTTCATATGTATCTTTAATGTATCATATCGTTGGCTCTGCATAAAGATGCGAATCGCATCGGCTTCAGTTATGGAGATGCGCATCTATAACACACCAATTAGAACTATAATCAATCAAGATTGACATTGATTTTTGTTTCAGCCTTTCCTTCTCTTTGTCATTCATCTTGTGAATGGTTTGCATATTGATTGATTTGAAACATACAGTTTTAATGCGTCATGGTTATGGTTCGACTTCATGTGTGAAAAGTGCAAACAGACGTGTGAATTTACATGACCGCCCATTTGGCAACCATATGCATGGCGTGTCAAGGATTCCCGGATTCTCACGTTACATAGAACTGCATTTGATTACTGGGAAATAAATTACTGAGCAGTTAAAAGAAAGAGATGTATTGAAATTCTTATTACAGCAGAGTGCATTAGGTTACATACACCCTCGGGATGTTTAGCTAAATAATCTGATTTTGGACTTATATTCAAATATTAAATTATGTTTATATAAAATCCTTTTTTAGTAATTCATTTCCCATAATCAAATGCAGTGCTATGTAATGTGATCATATCATATCATATCATATCATATCATATCATATCATATCATGGTGGACACCTGATCATTAGACTAATGTGACATGATGCTTTTCAAAATCCGTTTTTTTTTTCCCTCCAAATTTAGACTTCCAATTTTCTTTTATAATAACTTACATTTGTTCAGGCTGCAGGGATTCGTGTCCATTCAGCTGCTACAACATTTGCAATATCAGTTAATATTTGCTGAGGAAACTCCAAGTTGAGTTCATCTCAAAGGTGTTCAAATATGTTCAAGGTTAGAATAGTGAAAGGTCCATTAGAATGCTGAGTCAGCAGTCTGAGTAGGAGTGGATTTGTATACATCTACACTGTCTGAAGTATTTAAACACCACGTCTCCAGCCATATGTGGTTCTTGGCAAAACTGTTACCACAAGATTGGAGGCACACAATTGTATAGGACGTATTTGGATGCACTCGCATCTAGGAGACCCAAAGCTGTTCCAACATGCCTGCTCTAGACCTCTGACCTAAACTTTATTGGGACGAATGCTTCACGCTGACTGCACCCCAAGCCTCCTCATCTCACCTACATCTGTACCTGACTTCACTAACACCCTTGTAGCTGAATGAATCTCACACAAATCTCCACAAGCACATTCCATAATCTAGTGGATCATCTTCCCAGAGGAGTAAAGGTTCAGCAAACAGGGACTAAATGTACATACAAAGAAAAATCTGATAATTCACACAAAATAAGCAGTATTGTGAGCGTCAGATTGTTGATTTTGTGGTCCATTTCAATTCAGTCACAGATCTTTAGTGTTCGTCTTTGCGATCAATGTGTTTGCGATCAAACATCCACCCAGATGTTGCACAGAAAGACTTTTATTTTGTAAAGAGTAAATAATTAAATATATGTTTATTTCCAACATTTCACAAATCAATGATTGGCAAAGTCTTGATAAACTTTGATATAAAATTATAGATATATTCATATATGTTAATACTCTATACATTATATAATAAATATAAATTATAATAAAAAGCAAAAACTTCTAAGAGATCTAGAGAGTTCAAGAGTTACTTTATCCAGAGATTTAATATAAATAAAAAAACATGACAAAAATGTGAGTTGTTTGTTTTAGTTTGAAAGCAATTAGACATCCAGTCGACGTAAACTGTACAGGAATATTACAGGCATCGTGACCTCCGAAAATTTGGAAAGCATCATAAACACCAAGCCCTCAGTGCCCAGGAACCTGTGCCAGTCATTTGGAGCTAGATGCAGATAGATGAGGAAGTACAGTCTGGGAATATAGCAGAAGAACAAGACTATCAAGGTGGCCAGAATCAGTCGGATGGCTTTTCTCTTGACCGGGTTGAGGGTTTATCTGCTGCAGAACAGGACTCTCAGCTTGGCGATGTAGAAGAACAGGCAGGGAAACATAATGCTGGAGAGCACCAGCATGGAGATGGGTTGAAAATTGTCAAGTTTGTAGAAGATAATGGCTAAATTGATTGCTAGGGCGTAGAGCCAGCTGAGAGCGGTGACCAGCCATTCCCAATGGTGTAAGGTTTTGGTGGTCATGTAGGTCACTGGATGGACGATGGCTAAATAGAAGATCACGCAGATAGCGAGTGAGAAGATGGGTCTCGCGGTTAAGCTCGGGCTGAAGAGAACCATGTAAAGGTTATTCGAGAAGAAACCGGCGTGCAAGATATCTAGGACAATGAGCAGCTGTGAGATGAACAAGCAGATGTTAATGAAGTTGATTTGTAGGAGGAAGATTTCGAGTGGTATGAATCGCCCTGTTTCGTAGAACCTGCTGAGAAGTTTCCAGATGACAGTAACGGTGCTGGGAAAGCTTAGGAAAAGTAGGATGTTATTCAGCACTAAATAAACGCTATCGTACGGCTTGGCGCAGGAACCGAGGGTCGAGTTTCGGTGCTGGTTCAGCATTACATAATCCATTTTGAAGCAATTTTCTTTTTTTTTCACCCGTGCAGTCCTTTAAGACCTTTCGCAAACAGGTGCCGAATGTTCCCATTCATGACCCTTGCAACAAAAAAATAAAACACCCCTTTTGGCCATTAAAAATTCAGACCCAACTCTCACTGATGAGATTTTCCTCCTCTAACGACGAGGAAAGGCGATAAATCTGCAGTTTTTCGTTTATCGCTATGAAAATGTCCGCAAAGTACCCTCATTATACGTCTCAAATACTGAAAGATGTGTCGAAATTTACATGACGCTGCCAGTCCTCTCGGTTGAAGTGACATTGTTCGGTTCTCTTGTGGTTGAATTGCAGCAGGTTCTCCAATTACATAGGATTCGGATTGGATTACAGGATGTGAAAAATGAAATCATTCATCAGCCGCATACAAATACACTGACTAGAAGAGAATGAATGTTATTCAAATAAGCAGGTAAAATCCATTTACATACTGTTTATTGTACATTAAGCTCAAATACTTATATGTAGCCTTCATTCCATACACTATACGGACAAAAATTTGTGGACTTTCATTCCAAATTTTGTCCCCATTTTATATTATCCTCCACTCTTCTGGGAAAATGTTCCACTAAATTTTGTGGAGATTGTGTGAGATTCATTCAGCTACATGGGTGTTAGTCAAGTCAGGTACCGATGTAGGTGAGATGAGGAGGCCTGGGGTGCAGTCAGCATGAAAAATTCATTATGTTCAATAGGGTTGAGTATGAAGCAGATCTTCATGGAGCTGGCTTTGTGCACAGGGGTATTGTCATGCTGGAACAGGTCCATCTTGAAAAGAAGACCCTATTAACAAGGCTTGATCACTTAATATACTGCAGAATAGTGGTGTGACTGGTAGGGGGAATGTGGTAGGGGCCTGAGCTCATTCACCAGTGTTACACAAACCATGTAGTTGTGTAAAAGTAGAGATGCCCTCCGTAAAATTTTACTCCAGTAAAAGTAAAAGTGTCCCTTTAAACTTTTGAGCAAAAGTACTAAAGTATTTGCCTTCAAATGTACTTAAGTATCCAAAGTACTATGATTTATTATAACTAAAATGTTCCTGTTATTATTTTTGTCACTCTTTACTTACTCAACTCATTCATTCATTTTCTCCCGCTTTTTCCGTAATTCGGGTCGCGGGGGCAGCAGTCTAAGCAGACCCCCGCCTTCGACTGCTGCCCAATCCTCGCAGCACCGTCCCTTACGGTCCCTCCTGCAGGTGGTGAGCCCACAGGAAGGCGGCCCCACGTCACTCCGACGTCACGGGCCTTGATATTTCCCTCGTAAGGGACCCCCGGAGCATAGAGGGTTAAGGGCCTTGCTCAAGGGCCCAAGAGTGGCAGCTTGGCGATACCGGGGCTTGAACCCCCGACCTTCTGATCGGCAACCCAGCCCCTTAACCGCTGGAGCCACCACTCAACTCAGTTTAAGTAAAAAGACTCGAATGTGACTCTCAGCACACTGATTTATTAATAGAGTGATATTAATGAACCACTGATTTCTAAACAAACAGCTACATGAAAAAGCTACTTAAGAACAGTAACGAATTACATTTACTTTATTACCGTCCACCGCTGCACTGGAATGAACACATTTGTTTACATTTTGTAGAAAAGAACCAACGAAGTTCAGTAGAAAAAAAGCTGGTTAAGCTGTTGGACCTCTGAAGGTCATGATATCAAATCCCTTCTCCACCACCCTGCCCCTGCTGTTGAGCAAATCCATTAAACCTCAACTGCTCAGTTGTGTAAATGGGATGGTTGTATATCACTCTGGATAAAGTGTGTCTGCTTAAATGTAATAACGGTTTAGGATTATAATTCGCATGATCAGTTTTGCACTCAACTGTCCACCAGGAAACATCTGATACTCTCAACAATGATGGAATTATAAAGAATGGATGTTTGGAATCACCCAGCTGAGAATGGGTTCCCTTTTAATTTCTTTCTAGGTTTTTATTTATCATTGGTTACAATTCATTATAGTTCCATCACTATTAAGGTTAGCAATTGTTTACTGATGGACACTTGAGTGCTAAATGTTCATGGAATTATAATCCTAAACCTTTGGAGCAGAACTTTTACATTTATGGTATTTGGCAGTCACCTTTTATCCAGACTGACTTACAGTTATCTCAATTATACAACCGAGCAGTTGAGGGTTAAGGGCTCTGCGCAAGGATCCAGCAATGGCAGGTTGGTGGAGCTGGGATTTGATATCATGACCTACAGTATCCAAGAGTTTAATCACAGAGCTACGGGAAGTGGTAGCTCAGTGGCTAAGGCTCATTAGAAGGATGGGGGTTCAGGTTCCAGTATCGCCAATCTACCACTCTTGGGCCCTTGAGCAAGGCCCTTAATCCTTTGTGCTCCTGGGGAGCTGTATCATGGCTGACCCTGCGATCTAACCCCAGCTTCCTAACATCTCTGGTCTATGTAAAGAAAGTTTGCTCATTAGTAATAAAACGTTTTATTAACCCATTTTTATTGGGAAAAATGTACGAATATAAAATGTAGTCATTCAGCTCAATTCAGTGGTATTTGTGTAGCGCTTTTAACAATACACATTGCCTGAAAGCAACTTTACAGAGTAAATAGATTAAAATGTTTCAAACTTCAGAAATACACTATATTGACAAAAGTATTGGGTCACCTGGTCATAAGTACGGTATGTGATTTTTGAGCATTGCATTCTACATTTAGTCCCAATTTACTCTTATAATTCCCTCCACTCTTCTGGGAAGATGTTCCACTAGATTTTAGAGTGTGTTCATGGATATTTGTGTTCATCAGCCTCAAGAGTGTTACGAAAGGCAGGTACTGATGTAGGTGAGGAGACCTGGGGTGCAGTCAGCGTTCACATTCATCCCATAGGTGTTCAGTAGGGATGAGCTCAGAGCTCTATAGCAGCAAGATCTTCCTCTCCAAAGCATGTAAACCAGATCTTCAAGGAGCTCACTTTGTGCACAGGGGCATCGCGATGCTGGAGCAGGTTTGGGTTTCCAAGTTCAAGTGAAAGCAAAATTTTATTATTGCGCATCTAAAGACGTCCTGTACAATGGAGCGCCTCCAGATTTGTGGTAACGATTTGGAAAAGAACCACATACAGCAGGAAAGGGCAGGTGTCCCAATACTTTTGCCAATATAGTGCCAAAATTCTCTATAAAGACCCTGTACGTTTAAGGCAAAAGTGACAAGGACAAAAATCCCTGAGATGGCATGAGGAAGAAACCTTGAGAGGAACCAGACTCAAAAGGGAACCCATCCTCATCTGGGTGGCGCCGAATGTCCATTTATTCATTTATTCATAGTTCTATTTATTAAATAACTTTTTGTTCATCCATTGTTTATATTAATTAAAGTTCAAATGCATCCTCATGGATCTTGTGCAGGTGGAAGCTCAGTGGTTAAAGGATTGGACTTTAGGTCGAAAGGTCACAAGTTCAAATCCCAGCACCACCTCCTGGGCTCTTGAGCAAGAACCCTTAACTGCTCAGTTGTAAGTTGCTCTGGATAAGGGCGTCTGCCAAATGCCATAAAATGTAAATGTGATTGATGTGAATTCAGCTGTTTGAAGCATTGCACCCTGGAGGCCTTTGCACTGGGGGAATCATCGGAAGGTCATTAGTTCAAATCCCAGCACCACCATGTTGCCTGTTGGGCCCTTGAGCAAGGCCATTCACCTGCTCAGTTTTATGTCGCTATAGATAAGGGCGTCTACCAAACGATGTAAATATAAATCTTGAGTGTAACTCTCCATGGTAACCTCATGGATGTTTAGTTATTTGTTAAAAAGGACTTCTACAAACAGAAATGAATTGAATTTAAAATGTCTGTAAAAGGAAACATTCTCAAACCCATGAGCGAGACACAGAAATGACAAATCGCAGGAGAAAATATCAAAATAAAG
The DNA here is from genome assembly GCA_014706435.1 of Silurus glanis. Classification (NCBI taxonomy): domain Eukaryota; kingdom Metazoa; phylum Chordata; class Actinopteri; order Siluriformes; family Siluridae; genus Silurus; species Silurus glanis. The sequence continues at coordinate 3,348,329 of JAAIIK010000034.1, read as the reverse complement.
CCTGTTTATTTGCACATTTTTAGCCTACTAGCTTTATTTTTTATTTTAATTTTAATTAATTAATTTATTTATTATTTTTATTTTTTTTACATTTCAATCTTTACTCTAATGCTGGGGGATAAAATAAAAAATAAAGGAAGACACATGAACATAAAGACCAAGATTAACCCATGGCGTGATCAGACGTCTAGTTTACGCAGGCTGTACAGGAATATCGCAGGCATCGCGAACTCCGAAAACCTCGGGATCAACATGATCATCGGGATCTGATAGCAGAGAAAATTCCAGTCATTTGGTGCCGAAACACCGTAGATGTTGACATAGATTCCTGGCACATAGTACACCAGCAGAAGCAGCTGGATGCTCAGAATGATCCGAAAGGCTTTTTTCTTGGCCGGGTTGAGAGCTTGAGCGCCGTTTCCGGGTCCGCTGGAATACAGAGCTCTCAGGGTTGCGATGTTGAAGAACATGGTTATAGGAAAGTTCACGAAGAAGATGATGCTGAAATACGGGCTGGAATAATCAAATTTTTCTAAGATGATTGCTATGTTTGTGGCCAAGGTGTAGATCCAGATGAGTGTGATGACCAGCCAGTCCCAGCGCAGCCAGCTTTTGATAGCCAAGTAGGTGACAGGATGAGCGATGGCTATGTAAAAGATGGCACAGATCGCGAGTAAGAAGAATGGCCTCGCCGTTAAGCTCGGGATGAAAAAGAACATGTAGAGGACCTCTGAGATGTGGCAGACTTGCACAAAACTCAGAAAAAGCAGCAGCAGAGCGCTGAAGAGGCAGACGTTAGTGAAGTTGATTTGGAGCAGGAAGGCTTCAGCCGGCGAGACGCTCCTGGTTTTGTAGACTTTGATCAAAATTTTCACGATGATCACGACGGTGCTGGGAAAACCGAAGAAAAGCAGGAAGTTATTCAGCACTAAGTAAACGATTCCGTACGGCTGGTCGCAATAAATAAACGTTATGTTTGGTGTCTGATTGTACATTTTGTAATCCCTCTTACGTCTACTGATCCTAGTTCGCTAGTCGATTGTACACTAGGTTTTTCTCCACAAGTATATATGCCAACTAATATTCCCCAAGTTTTTTTTTTTCATGACCCCACAAAACCCCGCCTTTTTTCCGTCTATTAAAATGGAATGCAAAAACTGCAGTTCGAAAGGAAAACCTGAAAAGCCCTATTGCGAAGTTCTTTCCACGTTTTCTTTCCGCGTTCGCGCCCTGCGGCTCGATTCATTTTGAATATAACTCGACAAATCGTATGGATTTCGGTGTCCAAACAATGGCATTTACATACTTTAGTGTTCCTTCGGCTCTGTAAACCACGTGAGTGATATTATAATCCCTTCGGGTTCAATTGTAGCAGCTTCTCGGATTTCATAGTTTTATTTGAACAAGTGAAATATTTCAACCCGACGTAATCCAAATGGAATGTATATTACACCAACATTTACCGCATTTGGCAGGAGCAGGTTACAACTGAGCAGTTGAGGGTTAAGGGCCTTGTTCAAGGGCCCAGCAGCTTGGTGGTGCTGGGATTTGAACTTGTGACCTTCTGATTTAGAGCTCGACTACAACCTGTAAGCTACAATCTCTCTCTCTGTTAATCTCAATGCATGTTAAGGATGACAGATGGCAAAACATACAAGTAGTGTAAAAAAATCCATTTAATCCATTATATTACATTTTCAGGTCTCTTTTTTATTTATTTATGTTTTTTTATCTTTTTTTTGTTCATCTTTTCCAGCCATATCTTGTTCTTCCCACAAATTTAGAGGCACACGGTTGTACTGGAAGTCTTTATATGCTGTAGAATTGAATATTCCCTTTACTTGACTAGGAGACCCAAACCTGTTCTAGCCAAGTCAAGTTTATTTCTATAGCGCTTTTCACAACAGACATCATCTCAAAGCAGCTGTACAGGGTTAAGGTGAACAGTGTGTATTTATCCCTGATGAGCAGCCGTGGCGACTGTGGCAAGGAAAAACTCGCTTAGATGTTATGAGGAAGAAACCTTGAGAGGAACCAGACTCAAAAGGGGAACCCATCCTCATTTGGGTGATGTCAAGAATGTGATTATAGTCTTTAAACAATACAGAACACTGGAGAGTGAGAACTAACATGAGCACTGGAATGTAAGATTATGAGTAATGTTTTTTCTACAGTCTTATACAGTCATTTGTGGTTATAAAACTAGGAGCTACTGAGCAACTCATAAAATAGCTCAACATTTGCGATCATCACAGATCCAACACCAGCTTCTCCATGCCAGAGCCTTTAAACACTTAAGGAGGTCCAATGTCCAAACTCCACATGAAGTGGGATCCAATTGGCGCTGGTACGTCTCTAGATTGTTCAGGATGTTTGCTGGGTCGCCATCTACTTCTTTAAAGGTCCACAATCTTCATGAGGGGGACATGACTGGGGCTGGAGCAACCTCAGGATGCCTCGGGATGGGTAGAGAAAGAGAAGTAGTGGAGAGGAATTAGCGTAGCGGCTGTTCATGATATTTAGTTAATAATGTGCATGTGATCAGATGTTCTGGAGCACAAGGTTATGATATGTGATGTGTGTTATGTGTAGGTTTTGCTAAAAATATACGTCTTTAATCTGCACTTAAACTGGGAGAGTGTGTCTGAGCTCCCAACACTGTCAGAAAGACTGTTCCACAGTTTAGGAGCTAAATGTAAGAATGTTCTACCACCTTTAGTGGACTTTGCTTTTTTGGGAACTAATAGAAGTCCAGAGTTTTGAGATCTCAAGGACCGTGATAGATTGTAGTGTGTTAAAAGACTGGAGAGATACATGGGAGCCAAACCATTTAGTGTTTTATAAGTAAGTAGCAGTAGTTTGTAGTCTATTAGAAACTAAACAGGAAGCCAGTGTAGGGATGAGAAGATTGGGGTTAGTTGGTGATATTTTCTCGACCTTGTGAGAACTCTGGCTGCTGCATTCTGGACAAACTGTAGCTTATTTATTAATGATGCAGGACAACTACCTAGTAATGCATTACAGTAGTCCAGTCTGGAGGTCATGAACGCATGGACGAGCTTCTTTGCATCAGATATAGACGACATGTTTCTTAGCTTAGCAATATTTCTAAGGTGGAAGAAGCCTGTTTTTGTAATATGGTTGATATGATTTTTAAAAGACAAGTTGCTGTCTAAAATAACTCCCAGGTCTAGCATGACAATGTCCCTGTCCACAAAGCCAGGCTCTATAAAGATATGGTTAACATGGATTGGAATGAAAGATCTTGCATGGCCTGCTATAAAGCTGTAATCTAACAATCCTTGTGTTGGGTGTGATTTTTGCCAAAAAACAAAAACGTTCCTTAAATGCCAAAAAACCATAACACTTATTATACACTGAAATGCCTGCAATAGTTTTTCCTGCAATATGTGTACAGCTGCAGAGTATAATGTAAAAAAAGCCATGACAAATCATTAAATCAAGCTGTATAATGTAATCATTCGGAATCTAAAGGCCAAGTCTTGTTACATACTCTATACAAATTACATTATACATTTACATTCAAAGAAAAACACATGAATGTAAAGACAAAGGTTAGACCTGCTGTGATCAGACGCCTAGTTGACGCAGACTGTATAAAAATATTACAGGCATCGCAATCTCTGAAAACTTAGGGATCAACATGATCATGACCTCATAGCAGAGAAAATTCCAGTCGTTCGGCGCTATGACAGCGTAAAGGTTGACGTAGAGTCGTGGCACGTAGTACACCAGCAGAACCATCAGAATGCTCAGAATGATCCGGAAGGCTTTTCTCTTGGCCAGGTTGAGGGTTTGAGAGCCGTTCCCGGGTCCGCTGGAGGACAAGGCTCTCAGCGTTACGATGTTGAAAAAGATAGTTAGAGGAAAGTTAATAAAGAACAGGATGAAGAAAAAAGGGTGGGAAAGGTCAAATTTTTTGAAGATAATAAATACAGCTATGGCCAAGGTGTAGATCCAGATGAGTGTGATGACCAGCCAGTCCCAGCGCAGGCAGCTTTTGGTGGCCATGTAGGTAATGGGATGAACGATGGAGTTCCAGGCCAGTTCCAGGCCAGTTCCTGGTCATCACACTCATCTGGATCTACACCTTGGCCATAGCTGTATTTATTATCTTCAAAAAATTTGACCTTTCCCACCCTTTTTTCTTCAGTTTTACGATAACGACGACGGTGCTGGGAAAATCGAAGAATAGCTGAACATTATTCAGCACCAAACACACGATACTGTGCGACTCGCTGCAAATCATGAAAGTCCTGTTTAGAGTCTGATTGTCCATTTCCCAATCCATCTTTTGTCTCTACTGATCCTCGTAGCTCTTTCCTCGTCGATCTGTCTTCTCCATAAGCATATATGCCATCAAACAAACCCGATTGGCCAAAGTTCTCTTTGATGATTCCTGCAAAGCCCCGCCCCTTTTACATACAGAAAACATATAGATGCCTGTCACTAATCGACGTTTTTTTTCTCCTGTTTTTGGTAAGAATGCTGAGAAATCGGTGGTTTGATTTATTTGTATAAAAATACACCTGTTGCAAGATCCTGGTTAGGTTTTCATCTGCGCATAATGAAAGATGTGTCAAAATTTGCATGATGATGTCAGTTCTCTCGGCCGAACGTGACCATGTTCGCTTCCCTTTGTGGTTAAAATACACCAGATTCTCCAATTACATAGGATTTGGATTTGATTATAGTGTAAGTGAAAAATCTGAAAGAGAAGCAATTATAACAATACACTTATGAGATGAGAATGATGTGTGTGAATGCGGTGACCGGACAGAAAGAATCCATTACTACTATTTTAGAAGAGCATCTTCTTCTTTTTGATGAGTCCAGTGCAGTGTTTAACAGTGTTCAACCTGCAGTAGCATCATGTGGAACAATGCGTCACATTTCAAAAATTTGAAATCACAAAATGCATGAAGACCAGAAACTCCACATGTGATGGAAAGTTGTAGCTCAGTGGTTAAGATGTCAGACTGCTGACTGGAAGGTCAAATCTCATGCTCATTTGTTTAATGAAAGAAATGTAAGTGACTCTGGATAAGGGCGTCTGCCAAATACGAGAAATGTAAATGAAACGTGGAGCTGCATTAATGTGTGTCTTGGCCTACACCAGATTTACTAATGTTATGGCTTTTTAAAAATAATTTACTCTGCAGTTCACGAACATCTATCACCGCTATATCACTGCTGTGTATAATAAGTGTTAGCATTTATGGAATAATTATGGGCTCAAATCCATTTTCTGATTCGTGTATTTTGGCAGAGAAGCAAAAACATTGAACTTGGATACAAATACAATCTCAAAGTGGGATGTTACAAACCCATCAAACGAATGGATGTGTGAAGAACTGCTCTCAAACATCAACAACACTTTATGAAAAAGCTACAGATTTCCACATTTTTTAAAGTACAATTTTATATTGCATTTAATTGAAAATAAACTAGACATTTTGTCCAACCATGGGAAGTCTGCCATTTACAAAAAAGACAAACTACTATATGTGTATGTCAACATTTTTGTTCAGTAAAGAGGAATATAAAAAGTGACAGTCAGTAAGACATACAGTTTTATATTTATATTTATATATATCTATATATATCTCTAAGGATCATCAAAATGTCTTAGTCCTGGTCCGCTACAGTGATTTTAGCGGAGCAGAGCGCCTCTCCATGGACGTTGATGGCTTTACAGGTGTATGTGCCGGTGTCCTGCAGGGAGACGCAATCCAGCGTGAGGAAACACATGCCGTCTTCCTCATAATCCACCTGTATACGGCCTTCCTGCTTCTCCAGCGCTTCACCGTCCCTCAGCCAGAGCACGTCAGGATCTGGGTAACCTGTCACACATATACAGTGGTTGTTTGTTATATTTTTCTCTACACATCTTGTCAGTGTACTTCACTCCTAATAGACACAAAGATATCTACATATCTACAAGAAGTATATAAGTAAGTATACCTCAAGGCTCTTCTCTGTTCTGGCACCGAGAAGGTGGACTGAACTTTCCCTAGATGTCCGAACACTGGCTATCTTCAAGCGACTGGTGAAGACCTGATCTTTTAACGGAGTTGTTGGCTGATTTATCTTAAGTTTGTAATCTACCAGTGTACCAGTGTAGATTTATTCATAAAAAGAGACTCATAGCACTTGTGCACGTCGCTCTGGACGTCTGCCAACCTGCATTGGAATAAACCTGCACTTGAATAAGTTGCCCTGGATAAGAACCACTCTATAAAACATATGGACAAACATTTGTCTGACCATTAGATTGCTATGTGCTTCTTTCTTGAACATCCCTTTCCACATTTAATCCCTATTTATTGTTATAATAACCTCCACTCTTCAGGGAAGATGTTTCAGTAGATGTAGGTACCGATGGAGGTGAGGTGAGGATGGGGGTGGAGGTTTTAATGGGATTAAGGGTCAGGGCTCTATAGCAGGAGATCTTCCACATCGTCCAACCCATGTAAAGCATATCTTTATGTTTACGTTTTATAAAATAAAACACACGTGCAATACCACTTTTATTAATTTAATGTAAATGTAATTTAATTAATTAATTTATTGTACATTTAATTTCATTAATTTTTTGTGCAATAATACTCTTCATTTTCTTTATAAAAAAAAAATAAAAACGTTCAATAACTTTATACTTTTTGTATTTATTTATTTATTTTGCTTTTTTTTTTTTTTTTTTTTCCATTTGCAACTGGAAGCTTCTGTCACCAAAACAAATTCCTTGTAAGTGCAAACATACTTGGCAATAAAGCTCTTTCTGATTCTGATTTATGCACAGGGACATTGTCATGCTGAAACCCGGTTTGGTGAAGGCACCATTTCATGCCACAGCAACCAAAGGCATGCAATACAACTGTGCACCTCAAATTTTGTGCTAACAGTTTGGGATCGAACCACATCTTCTTCTTTTTCTTTCGGCTGCTCCCATTAGGGGTCGCCACAACGGATCATCCGTCTCCATACCACCCTGTCCTCTACATCTGCCTCTTTTACACCAACTACCTGCATATTGCTGAAAAAATCCTAACAGTAGGCTCCTCACAACAGGAGAACGTGTGTATTTTTTAGAATGATAACATGTCCTACCAGTGACATGACAGATAAGCTGCACGGTGGAGTCCTTAAAGACCTTCACGTCGCACGGCGTCTTAACGAACTCGGGTTTCGACTGCATCCTCTTCTCCAGGGACTTGAGGACATGCTCTGTATCTGCAGCAAGGATACACGGAGACTATCATGGACCAGAGAGAAGGTACTAAGAAAACAGGTTTTTGGATTAAACACAGTCTTGTAAGTGGTGCACAAAAATATATATTTACAAATGAAGAGTGGATTCTCTTTGGATCATGTGAAATGATGTTTAAGAGTTTAAAGTGTTTTCAAATGAGAAGTCATTCGATCACCAGGGCGCATTCGCAAGTCAAGGGTTTGAGTCAACATCTAAAAGCTCAGTGCTTACACACACACACACATTCACACATCCACATACACTTTCTAAAGAAACTGATTTCCAGGGTTAGTGAGCCAAACTAAAAGAGTAATACATGAGAAAATCCTCACTCTAAGTTGCCACAACACTTGTGGTCTTATTGTAATAGAAATCAATCAGTGTTTGAGTCATTAATATCATCCTGTTAATAGATCAGTGTGCTGAGAGTCACATAGTCTTTTCACATAAACTGAGTTGATTAAGCAAAGAGTCTGTGAGAAAAATGATAATAGGAACATTATAGTCATAATAAATCACAGTACTTTGGATACTTGAGTACATTTACTACAGGATTTGTGTGATTTGACCACCTTTGTCTGGTTCCTCTCAATTGCCACAGGCACCACTGGCTCTTAAAAACGTACAAACTTGTTGGCACTAAACGTATACGTTCCTTTTATACAAGTTTAGAACCGATTTATCTCTGAAAAGCTGCTGCGAGACATCGTCCTTTTTTTTAAAAAGCGCTATACAAATAAAAAACAAATTGAACCAGGGTTTATCCAGAATGTCTTGAAATGCTGGTTATGTTTGGTTGTGTGTGTGTGTGTGTGTGTCTCTGTGTGTGTGTGTGTTTACCTTCCACAGGGCTGGTCAGACATGAGGAGTTGTCAGATTTGGACAGCAAGGCCATCCTTTTTAGAGCCAGCACGGCTTTGCCTGTTTTCTGTACACAAAAGCAGAAGGTCTTTGGATGAACATCTCTTTTACTCCTCACATACCATCATAGTGTCGTAATTTAATCTTCCTACGAATGTTAAGAAAAACGAAGAGAATAATGGAGCGAGTGAGTCGGATAGTTCGAAGGATTAACAGATCCTTTATTCCACAGCGCTGTGAAATTCTCAAATTCTCAGGGCATTTTGATGGTGTTCATTCATTTTCTCTAAAAGCAGCAGGTCCATATCAATGCACTTGTCATTGCTATAGTAACTTGCTCAACGGACCCTCCACATAATCTAATATTTATTGTAAACTTATTAAAAAAACGTTACATTTAAACAAAGAAATACATCGTCATTGCTTATATAATAAGAATGAGTTAATTTAACATTTACAGTAGGAGTTTGTAGTACCAGTGTCTTCCACTAGGGGAATGTCTTCATGATGGAGGATGTTTCAAATTTTTAACTTCACGAGGGAGAAGCAATAGAGACTGATGAGGGCGCTGCTATAGAACTGTTTAGAACTTCCATACCAGGAAATAGTTCTTTAATAAATAAAAATAAAATGCATGATCGGAAAATTTCTGCTGTACAGTATTGTTCAAAATAATAGCAGTACAATGTGACTAACCAGAATAATCCAGGTTTTTAGTATATTTTTTTATTGCTACGTGGCAAACAAGTTACCAGTAGGTGCAGTAGATTCTCAGAAAACAAACAAGACCCAGCATTCATGATATGCAAGCTCGTAAGGCTGTGCAATTGAGCAATTAGTTGAAAGGGGTGTGTTCAAAAAAATAGCAGTGTATGCCGTTGACTGTACAAACTCAAAACTATTTTGTACAAACATTTTTATTTCTAGGATTTAGCAATCCTGTGAATCACTAAACTAATATTTAGTTGTATGACCACAGTTTTTTAAAACTGCTTCACATCTGTGTGGCATGGAGTCAACCAACTTGTGGCACCTCTCAGCTGTTATTCCACTCCATGATTCTTTAACAACATTCCACAATTCATTTACATTTCTTGGTTTTGCTTCAGAAACAGCATTTTTGATATCACCCCACAAGTTCTCGATTGGATTAAGGTCCGGGGATTGGGCTGGCCACTCCATAACATTAATTTTGTTGGTTTGGAACCAAGACTTTGCTCGTTTACTAGTGTGTTTGGGGTCATTGTCTTGTTGAAACAACCATTTCAAGGGCATGTCCTCTTCAGCATAATGCAACATGACCTCTTCAAGTATTTTGACATATGCAAACTGATCCATGATCCCTGGTATGCGATAAATAGGCCCAACACCATAGTAGGAGAAACATGCCCATATCATGATGCTTGCACCACCATGCTTCACTGTCTTCACTGTGTAGTGTGGCTTGAATTCAGAGTTTGGGGGTCGTCTCACAAACTGTCTGTGGCCCTTGGACCCAAAAAGAACAATTTTACTCTCATCAGTCCACAAAATGTTCCTCCATTTCTCTTTAGGCCAGTTGATGTGTTCTTTGGCAAATTGTAACCTCTTCTGCACATGCCTTTTTTTTAACAGAGGGACTTTGCGGGGGATTCTTGAAAATAGATTAGCTTCACACAGACGTCTTCTAACTGTCACAGTACTTACAGGTAACTCCAGACTGTCTTTGATCATCCTGGAGCTGATCATTGGCTGAGCCTTTGCCATTCTGGTGATTCTTCGATCCATTTTGATGGTTGTCTTCCGTTTTCTTCCACGTCGCTCTGGTTTTGCTCTCCATTTTAAGGCATTGGAGATCATTTTAGCTGAACAGCCTATAATTTTTTGCACCTCTTTATAGGTTTTTCCCTCTCCAATCAACTTTTTAATCAAAGTACGCTGTTCTTCTGAACAATGTCTTGAACGACCCATTTTCCTCAGGCTTTCAAATGCATGTTCAACAAGTGCTGGCTTCATCCTTAAATAGGGGCCACCTGATTCACACCTGTTTTTTCACAAAATTGATGACCTCAGTGATTGAATGCCACACTGCTATTTTTTTTAACACACCCCTTTCAACTAATTGCCCAATTGCACAGCCTTACGAGCGTGCATATCATGAATGATGGGTCTTATTTGTTTTCTGAGAATCTACTGCACCTACTGGTAACTTGTTTGTCACGTAGCAATAAAAAATATACTAAAAACCTGGATTATTCTGGTTAGTCACATTGTACTGCTATTATTTTGAACAATACTGTATATTAGAGGAATAAAAAAAAACTGCAAAGAAAACGATCAGTGTTGGAGTGATATGCTTTAAGCATCTTTACCACAGTAAATATCTGCATGAAGCATTCCTTCATTGCCCTCCCATCTTAGTCAAAAACTGTACATTGTACATTGTACTTCTAGAACTCGTACGTGTTATTAAAGTTAGAAACAGTCGCTTCTTTGGGTTAGAAAAATTCAACACAGTAAAAACCGCAACATGAGTGGAAAACTTAATAATACTGGAGACTCCTTACATAAATTTTAAATAAACTTATTTTGATCATATCAGCAATAAGGATGAATTTGTTTGTTAAATCATACCATTTTTCAATTCGTTTACTGTCAATATTAGATTCTGTGCTGGGTCCATTAAACAAGTTGCTATAGAAACGACATCCTAATTAGAACAAGTGCATGAATTTAGACCTACTGTTAGAGAAGATGAATTAACACCATCATAATTAGGTGATTTTCCTTTATAGATCTTTATATTCTTACAGTTACTTGTTCAACAGCTTCTGCACATTTTACTGCCTGTAGTAATTGAAATCTATCAGTCTGGAAAAGGTTATAAAGGCATTTCTAAAGCTTTGGGACTCCAGTGAACCACAGTGATTATTATTCACATTATTCACAAATGGCAAAAACATGGAACAGTGGAGAACCTTTCCAGGAGTGGCCGGCCAACCAAAATTACCCCAAGAGCACAGCGACGACTCATCCAAGAGGTCACAAAAACCCCCCACAACAACATCCAAAGAACTGCAGGTCTCACTTGCCTCAGTGAAGGTCAGTGTTCATGACTCCACCATGAGAAAGAAACTGGGCATGACAGAGTTCCAAGACGAAAAACGCTGCTGAGCAAACATCCTCTCCTTTTTCTTCTTGTTCTTTCGGCTGCTCCCATTAGGGGTCGCCACAGAGGATCATCCTTCTCCATACCCCACTGTCCTGTACATCTGCCTCTCAACTACCTGTATGTCTTCCCTTACCACATCCATAAACCTCCTCCTTGGTCTTCCTCTTTTTCTCCTTCCTGGTAGCTTTATTCTCAGTATTCTCCTACTGATATACCCCATGTCCCTCCTCTGCACATGTCCAAACCATCTTAATCTCGCCTCCCTCACTTTGTCTCCAAAACGTCCTACATGACTTTCATTCCCCTTCTCTCCAGCACGTACCTCCACCTCTCCAGGTGGACAAATAACAATATCATCCGCAAACATCATAGTCCACGGAGACTCCTGTCTGACCTCGTACGTCACCCTGTTCATCACCACTGCAAACGAAAAAGGGCTCAGAGCTGATCCTTGATGCAGTCCAACCTCCACCTTAAACCAGTCTGTCGTTCCTACTGCACACTTCACACTGTCCTCATACATGTCCTGCACCACCCTCACATACTTCTCTGCCACACCTGACTTCCTCATACAATACCATTATGGTTGTACATATATTTACATATTTATAACATCATTAAGGTTCTCACTCTCTATGCCCTTATTTAAGAATAACCCTGAGAAACCTGAGAAAAGGTTTGCAGCCAAAAAATTGCTCCCTTCCCAGATGAATTCTCAATACCTTCCACTTCTGCCTGGCTAAGAACTTCTTCATCTTGTCTTTGGAGAGGTTCTTGGCTGCGCCGGGGTCTGCTGACTCTAATGTCGCGAGCCAGGAATGAGCCAGAGCTTCATCACAGGACATCCGGTGCCTGTGTGCAGAGACAAGCAGCATGTTACGGTATGAGTTCCTGTCTATGTCTTTGTGTGAGAAAGAGTGTGTCCCAAAGTCCTTGTGTCTAACCTGACATTCTTCTGCAGTAAAGAGCTAATGAAGTCTTTGGCTTGGCTTGTGATGTCCTCAAAACTCTCCTCGTCAAACTCCCACTGGGCCGCGGTCACTAACGCCAGTGTCTCTGTATCGCTGTCTCCCTGGAATGGAGATTCACCGCTTAACCTGTACACACAACGCAAACAATTACATTATTACACAATATGGACAAAAGTTTGTGGACACCTAACCATTTGTTTTCAAACATTCTATTCCACATTTAGTCCCTATTATGGTAACCTCCACTCTTCTGGAAGATGTTTCACTATATATTGAGATTCCTGGGATGCAGTCAGTGTTCACATTCATCCCAAAGGTGTTCCAGAGGGTTCCAGAGCTCTACAGCAGACCATTCATCTTCCACTCCAACCTATGTAAAGCATATATTGAAGGAGCTGGCTTTATGCAAAAGGGCATTATGATGCTGGAACAGGGTTAGGTCTCCCAGTTCAAAGGGAAAATGTCATGCTAGGGCATCAAAAGTATTTTCTGTACAATTGTGTACCTCCAGCTTTCTGGTAACAGTTTGGCGAAGAAGCACATATGCTGGAAAAGTCAGATGTCCCAATACTTTTGCCTATATCACTGGTTCCCAACCTGCCCCACTAGGGGTCGCCAAAAACTTTCGAGGGACTCTTGATATGATTTATTTTTAAAACCAATTAATACATTTCATTTATAACAACACGATAAATAATTATTGTTGTGTATAAAAAGTTATTGTTGTGTTTTAACTGATGTATGTTTTTAGTTTTTTTATAATACAAAATAAAAAAATACAATAACAGATTAATTCTCTGATTAAATGATATTCATGTTAATAGATTTTAATTTGCTCCTGTTGTTTGTTCATCAGTTGAATAGCAGAACCTGAAAAGAAAAGTCTGTCCTTGTGATCCCTTGCATGTCGTTACACGTTTTTAAGGTAATATATGTCATTAAATAGGGGTCTTTAAAAAATTTTCAATGTTAAAACAGGGGTCTCCTGGAAAAAAAAAGGTTGGGAACCAATAGCCTACATAGTGGATTTTTCTCATGCATTTATAGTGGGAACCGATAGGGGGCAGACTTGCAAATGCGTCTTTTTTGGGGATTTTTCTAGAACCAGAATCCAAACCACAATTTATCAACAAAAAGAACCGAAATCCTGACTTCGGATCCATCACTGAAATAAGTCTTTTTAAAAATATCGGTTATGATTTAATACCAGCGGTGTGTTTGTGTGTATGTGTGTGTGTGTGTGTGTGTGTTTGAGTGTGTTTGTGTTAATGTGTAGTATGTAACTCCTAGTTCACCTGTTTGATCTTCAGGAATGTAAAACAAACCAGATCTACTTGTTCCTATTGTTCGCAATTATATTGCGCCCGCGTATGAACTTTGTATGAAACTTCATGAGAACATCTTTCAGCACTTTGTCACTGAACCCTAATACATTCAACTGTCGCCTGTACTCTGAGCTGCAAACTGTGCTACTTAGAAAACACAGGCAGAGCGAAAGAAACGAAATTTTAATCTTTTAAGGAGAAATTATTCTAGAGGAGCAGAAAGAATTTTCTGAATTTTTTCCACAAAATGTACACATTTAGTCACCATTTGCTTGTATAATAACCTCCACTCTTCTGGGAAGATGCCCCATTAATTTGTGGAGTGTGCTTCTGGAGATTTATAATGAATGGACATTCTGTGCCACCCAGATGAGGACTGGTTCCTCTAAAGGTTTCTCCCTCGTACCATCCAAAAGGAGTTTTTCCTTGCCGCAGTCGCCACTGGCTCAATAATGTTAAAAACGTTTGTTGTTTTAGGACAATGTACATTGTTAAAAGTGCTATACAAATAAAACTGAATTTAACTTTTGCTCGTTCGGCCACAAGAGCTTTAGTAAAGTCAGGTGCTGGTGTAGGTGAGATGAGGAGGCCTGGGGTGCAGTCAGCGTTCACATTCATCGTGTTCAATAGGGTTGAGATCGGAGCGCTAGAGCTGGAGATCTTCCACTTCAATCCCATGTAAAGCAGATCTTCATAAGATAAAATAAGATAAGATAAACCTTTATTCGTCCCACAGTGGGGACATTTCTAGTCCCCCAAGTCTTTTGGGTGAGATGTCTTCAGTACAAGTACCATGCAGTATGTCTTCCACAACTGTGGCACCTTCCGCAGCTTCAGGCTCAGACCAAACAATATGCCACACAGCTGGTCTGCACAGGTCTTAAGCAGCCTGGAGATGATGCCGTCTGGTATCGCAGCCTCACCTGGGCTTCTGTATGGAGGTGACTTTTTGTGCACAGCGATGGCATTGTCATGCTGGAACAGGTGTGGGTCTCCTTGTTCGAAGGGAAAATGTCCTGCATCCACTGACATCCTATACAATTGTGTGCCTCCAAATTTGTGTTTGGGGAACAGTTTGGGGGAAGAACCACATGTGGTTGGAAAAGTCAGGTGTCCCAATATTTTTGTCTGTATATCGTATAAAGGTGCATGGATTTAGTCTTCTAGCATCAATTCTAAAGCAACATATAAACAGGTCTCCTATGATGTGGTGCGAAACCGGTTTTATACGAGTTTGTTTTGCGGCGACGTCATCGTGTGAGCGATTCATTCCAACCGTTCAGTTTTGTAAGATCAGATGGAGGGTGGGTTCTTTCATGGTCATAAAGCCATTATTTGTAAACACACACACCCACACACACACACACACACACACACACACACACACACACACACTACTGGAACTTACAGTATATAACAGATCACTCCAATGCTCCACATGTCAGTATTCAGATGCACAGGTTCGTAGCTGATGACCTCCGGAGCCACGAACTCAGGGGTACCATGCATCACTTTCAGAGGAATGGAAGAGTCTGAAAATGCACACACACACACACACACACACACACACACACACACACACACACACATACACATCAGTCAAACTGAACTGAACACACTCTGACATTGCAGCGAAACAGACTCCAACAGAACACACACTGACACTTGCAATTGTTCACATGTCCTCACACACTCACCTCTTCACACACTGAACCAAACACACACTCACCCTTACACACACAAACACTCATCCCGGCACATACACCAATGGCGGGCCATCAGGGCAAGCTAGATCTGCTACACTGCTAAAATCAGACTGACTGACATGTTTTTATATAAGTTTGTCCATGAATATGTATTCAACAATTCCCAATAGTCTTTTCTCATAGCGTCTCTCTCTCTCTCTCTCTCTCTCTCTCTCTCTCTCTCTCTCTCTCTCTCTCTCT